>JAKFGQ010000347.1:0-29278 GCA_021498475.1 Saguinus midas | reverse complement strand
GTAACCCAGAAATGGTTACTACCCAAGGTTATGCACCACCAATCACCTCAGGTTCATAAATAGACATAAAGCAATTTCAAGGAAGTTCTATTTGCTCCACAGGCCCTGACCTTTAGTATTTGCTACTGCAAATAAGGTCTAGTCTTGGAGTTCAGGTTTACTTGGTCACATGAAAGCTTATCATCCAACACTTATCAAGATTTTTAACTCTAAACTCACGGAACATAGTTACTGGATCAAAGGGAGCCTAAAGGAACCTTTGGCACTTCCTAATCCCACGAACCAGTGTAGCCAGAGCTTCATGTTAAAACGTTATTTTGAAATTTCTAAACCTACGTTGTAAATGGATTTTCTTCAGGGAAGTATGTACCATGATGACCTTCAGCTGTTTTCTTAATTGGCAGCACTTTATTTATTTTTTGTGTGAGTATGTTTTGGTTTTATTATTTACTTGTTAATATATATATATATATATATATATATTTAAAATCTATCATTCTATTTTATTTATTCATTTATTTATTTATATATATTTTATTGTACTTAGATTCTGGGGTACATGTGCAGATCATGCAGGATTGTTGCATAGGTACATACATGGCAATGTGGTTTGCTGCCTCCATCCCTCTGTCACCTATATTGCTCTCCATTTGCTTGGTAAATCTTCCTCCATCCTTTATTTTGAGCCTTTGTGTATCTTGCATGTGAGGTGGGTTTCCTGGATACAGCACACCGATGGGTTTTGGTTTTTATCCAATTTGCCAGTCTGTGTCTTTTGATTGGTGCATTTAGCCCATTTACATTCAGGGTTAATATTGTTATGTGTGAATTTGATACTGCCATTTTGATGCTAGCTGGCTGTTTTGCCCATTGGTTCATGTACATTCTTCATTTTGTTGATGGTCTTTAGCATTTGGTATGCTTTTAGGATGGCTGGTACTGGTTGTTTCTTTCTATGTGTAGTGCCTCTTTCAGGAGCTCTTGTAAAGCAGGCCTAGTGGTGACAAAATCTCTGAGTACTTGCTTGTTCATGAAGGATTTTATTTTTCCTTCACTTATGAAGCTCAGTTTGGCTGGATATGAAATTCTGGGTTGAAAGTTCTTTCTTTAAGGATGTTGAATATTGGCCCCACTCTTCTGGCTTGTAGAGTCTCTGCCGAGAGATCTGCTGTGAGTCTGATGGGCTTCCTTTGTGGGTGACCTGACCTTTCTCTGGCTGCCCTTAGTATTTTCTCCTTCATTTCAACCCTGGTGAATCTGACGATTATGTGCCTTGGGGTTGCTCTCTTGCAGAGTATCTTTGTGGTGTTCTCTGTATTTCCTGGAGTTGAGTATTGACCTGTCTTGCTAGGTTGGGGAAATTTTCCTGGATAATATCCTGAAGAGTGTTTTCCAGCTTGATTCATTCTCTTCATCACATTCTGGTACACCTATCAAACGTAGGTTGGGTCTCTTCACATAGTCCCACATTTCTTGGAGATTTTGTTCATTCCTTTTGTGCTTTTTTCTTTAATCTTGGTTTCTGTTTTATTTCATTGAGTTGATCTTCAACTTCTGATATTCTTTCTTCTGCTTGGTCAATTCGCTGTTGAAACTTGTGCATGCTTCACAAGTTCTCGTGTTGTGTTTTCAGCTCCTTCAATTCATTCATATTCCTCTGTTGTCCATTCTTGTTATCAATTCCTCAATCTTTTTTCAAATCTTTTTCAAGGTTCTTAGTTTCTTTGCACTGATTTAGAACATGTTCTTTAGCTCACTGAAGTTTCTCATTATCCACTTTCTGAAGTCTGATTCCGTCATTTCATCACATTCATTCTCCGTCCAGCTTTGTTCCCTTGCTGGTGAGGAGTTTTGGTCCTTTTTAGGAGGTGAGGTGTTTTGGTTGGTGTTTTCTCCTTTTTGCGCTGGTTTCTTCCCATCTTTATGGATTTATCCGCCTGTCATCTTAGTAGTTGCTGATTTTTCAATTGGGTCTCTGTGGATGCTGAGATTGTTGATGATGAAGTATTTCTGTTACTTAGTTTTCCTTCTAATGGTCTAGCCCTCTGCTGTATGAGTGCTGAGGTCCACCCAGGCCCTGCTTGTCTGGGGTATACCTGTAGCAGCTGGAACAGTGAGGGATGATACCAGTTTCTTCTTCTGCTGTCTTTGTTCCAGAATGATGCCAGCCAAATGTCAGTCTGATTAGTCCTTTTTGGGGTGACTCTTTGATATACAGGGGTCAGGAGCTGCTTGAGGAGACAGTCTGTGCTTTATAGGAGCTCCAGTGCTGAGCTGTGAGCTCTGTTGTTCATTCAGGGTTGTTGGGAGGTTGTTTATGTCTGCTGCAATAGAACTCATAAAACACCACCCTTTTTTTTTCACCCTTAGATGCTCTGTCTCAGGGAGTTGGGGCTTTTATGAGTATCTGTTGCACTGTCCTGCCCCACTAGAGGCAGTCTATTCACTATTTGCCTGCCGGGCTCTGCCTGCTAGCGCGGGTCCGCCCCTGTTGCTGCTGGGGCCCTTCTGCTGTGGAGCCCCTCCTGGCAGTCTCTCTGTTATGGCAGGTTGCCTCAGCAATGGCAGGCTGCCAGCCCTGGGCGGTACTTCAGTAGGGGCGGATTGCGTCAGCATAGTGGTGGACGCCCCTCCCACCAGGCTGCACTGTCCTAGATGCCAGCAGCAAAACTCTCAGCCCAAGCACCTCCAATCGCTGCCCTGCTTGTCCCTGAGGTGGGACCCGCCGAGCCCGATCACCCAGCTCCCTGCCTCAGAGTCTGTCCTCTCTCTCTCTCTTCCTCTCCAAGCTGAAAGGTTGACTCTCTCACTGGTGCCCCAGTAGCCTGCCGATAGGGCACTGGGATCCGTGTGATCTCTGCTGCCCACTGCACTGGCTCAGATCACGCTTCCCAGGAAACTCCTGGTCTGGCTCATTGTCCAAGTCCCATTCAATCAGATGGACATGCCAATCTGCCCTTCCAAATCTCAGATTGCCGTTTAACAGGGCACCCAGACCGGGGTCAAGAGGCGGCGAGCCAGCTGTGCTAGCCAGCTGTACTAGCGTCCCATGTCTCTCCCACACCTGGGACTTCCAACACTCTGTGGGCAAAAAAGGTCCATCCGAGAATGCGGCTAGAACTCACCCTCTGTCCCTTCACTGAGAGCTGCAATCCTGAGTCACTTCTATGAGTCGCCATCTTGCGAGTCCCTTCATTATCACCAAATTAATAATAGAAAAAACTTGGTTGGGAACAATGGGTCACACCTGTAATCCCAGCACTTTGGGAGGCAGAGGCGGGCGGATTACAAGGTCAAGAGATTGAGACCATGGTGAAACCCCATCTCTACTAAAAAATACAAAAATTAGCTGGGTGTGGTGATGCACACCAGTGGTCCCAGCTACTCAGGAGGCTGAAGCAGGAGAGTTGCTTGAAACAGGGAGGTGGAGGTTGCAGTGAGCTGAGATTGCACCACTGCATTCCATCCTGGCACCTGGCAACAAAGCAAGACTGTCTCAAAAAAAAAAAAAAAAACTTGTCCAAAGTGAATAACAGGCAACAAACACAGGTTCAGAAGGCTGAAATGAATAACTGCCTGCACACACACACACACACACACACACACACACACACACACACAGAGCCCACATTCGAACTGCAGAAAACCAAAGACAAGAAAAAAATCTTAAAGAAATCAGAGGGAAGGATAAAATAAAGCAGAATGCCTTCCATGTGGAGGCATAAAAATATGAATTACAGTGACCTTTTCATCAGAAATGACATGAATAAGAATAGTACATAGTGAAACATTTAGAGGTGAAAGAAAATGAGAGAATGCATTCTCTTCCCGGGTCCACAAGGGGGCATAGTTTTGAGAGCTGGAACTTCTCAGTGTCATGCCTTTCCCACCTCTCCATCAGGGGATTAGAGGTCTTTGTTTAAATTTTCAAATATGCGGGAAAGAATCAAAGATCAATGCCCCCAAAGTTTAAAGGAACTCTTTTCTGGGTCAAAGGGCTTGATAGGGTGAATTCCTCCCAGGTTAAAGTCCCTGTTCATCTGGCGGATGCCATATTTGAGTCCTTTCACAATCTCATGGAAGATTTTCTTTCTTATCTTTTCTTTCTCCTTTTCTATTTCTCTTGGTAAATCACTCTGCACAAATCTCTGGTGAGCACACACAGCGTGGTCCTCTCCCATTCTGTAGGTTAAACCAAGAGCCTGGAAGACCACTGGGGGTGAGCTAAGCCTCCTGGGTCCCAGAACTTGCAAAACATAACCTAGAATTACATCCAGCAAAATTATCCTTCAAAAGAAGGACAAATAAAGACTTTCTCAGAGAAATAAACACAGGGATATTGTCAACAGTGCCTGTCCTGCAAGAAATATTAAACAAAGTTCAAATACAGAAGATGGTGTAGGTAATAAACTGCATTCTACATAGAAATGAATACATTTGAAGAAAAAATACAAAAGGAAAGTGTAATTGTTTTATTTTTCTTATTTTTAATTGATCTAAATAATATTTGTCTAAAATGTTAGCAATACAGGTTTTAGCCTATGGATAAGTCAAATGAATAACAATGAAACAAATAACTTGAAGAAAATTGGAATACATTGTTAAAGTTACTTGTACTACATGTGATATGATGTCAATTGACAGTGGATGGGGATTAGTTACATGTACTGAAAATTTTGGTTACCTGTGAAAGCAGTATTTTCAAAAACATAGTTAGCTGAAAGAAGAGACAAAATAGAATACTATTATGTCATAAATGAAAACAAGATAAGTCAAAATCAGAATAAAAAGAATGAATGCATCCAGTAGAAATCAGTTGCAAACCAGAATATTAATAAAATTATTACAAATAATCACCTTTAAATATGAGTTGTTTCAACATTAATTAAAGGCTGTTAATTGAAAGTTAAACCTATTTTATCCATAAACACATTTAAATTATAATGATACAAATAAGTTAAAAACAAATGATGGAAAGATATATATTAACATTAATAATACTAACCAGGAGTACCTATATCAGGTTAAGACAAAGCAGAATTCTGAACATACTGGCTGGGATAGACATGGTTACATAAAAGAATCAATTCTCCCAGGTGATGGAACACAAAATTTACATGCACTTGCAACTGCTTCAAATATGTGAGGCAAAAGCCTACAAGATTAGATAAATCTACTTATAAGTGAAGATTTTAACATCCTCTAAAAATAATTAATAGATGAATCTGGGCAAAAATTAGTAGCATATAAATAATATGGACAGCATTAGCAATCAACTTGATCTAATTTTCATTTATAGAATACCCAACAACAAAATCAAATTCTTGTCGTTATATGGAACAAACAATATATCAGCATTGTGATATATAAAACAAAATTTTCTTTTAATTTTATTTGCATTATAGGTTTTGGGGTACATGTGCAGAGCGTGCAAGATAGTTGCATAGGTACACACATGGCAGTGTGTTTGCTGCCTTCCTCCCTTCACCCACACTTGGTATTCATCCCCAGGCTATCCCCCCCAGCCCCCCCTGTCCCTCCCCATTTCCCCAACAGTCCCCAGTGTATAGTAGACCGCCTCTCTGTGTCCATGTGTTCTCATTTTCTCACCCACCTATGGTGAGTATATGCAGTATTTCTTTTCTGTTCTTGTGTCAGTTTGCTGAGAATGATGTTCTCAGATTCATCCATGTCCTTACAAAGGACACAAACTCATCATTTTGATTGCTGCATAATATTCCATGGTGTATATGTGCCACATTTTCCCAGTCCAGTCTATCATCTTGGTGAGGGGTGAAACCAAGAGCCTGGAAGAACCTCACTGGGGAGTGAGCTAAGCCTCCCTGGGTCCCAGAACTTGGCAAACAAATAACCCTAGAATTACACATCCAGCAAAATTATCCTTCAAAAAGAAGGACAAATAAAGACTTTCTCAGAGAAATAAACACAGGGATATTGTCAACAGTGCACCTGTCCTGCAAGAAATATTAAACAAAGTTCAGAAATACAGAAGATGGTGTAGGTAATAAACTGCATTCTACATAAAGAAATGAATACATTTGAAGAAAAAATACAAAAAGGAAAGTGTAATTGTTTTATTTTTCTTATTTTTAATTGATCTAAATAATATTTGTCTAAAGAAATGTTAGCAAGAATGTATTGGGTTTTAGCCTATGGATAAGTCAAATGAATAACAGCAATGAAACAAGTAACTTGAAGAAAAAATTGGGAATACATTGTTAAAGTTACTTGTACTACATGTGATATATGATGTCAATTGACAGTGGATGGGGATTAGTTACAATATGTACTGAAAATTTTGGGTTACCTGTGAAAGCAGTATTTTCAAAAACATAGTTAAGATGCTGAAAGAAGAGACAAAATAGAATACTATTATGTCATAAATGAAAACAAGATAAGTCAAGGAAATCAGGGGAATAAAAAAGAATGAATGCATCCAGTAGAAATCAGTTGCAAACACAGAATATTAATAAAATTATTACAAATAATCACCTTTAAATATGAGTTGTTTCAATGCATTAATTAAAAGGCTGTTCGAATTGAAAGTTAAACCTAACTATATGTTATCCATAAGAAACACATTTAAATTATAATGATACAAATAAGTTAAAAACAAATGATGGAGAAAGATATATTATGTTAACATTAATAATACTAACCAGGAGTACCTATATCAGGTTAAGACAAAGCAGAATTCTGAACAAAAAATACTGGCTGGGATAAAGACATGATTTACATAACGATAAAAGAATCAATTCTCCCAGGTGATGGAACAACCAAAAATTTACATGCACTTGCAACAGAGCTTCAAATATATGAGGCAAAAGCTACAAGATTAGATAAATCTACTTATAAGTGAAGATTTTAACATCCCTCTAAAAATAATTAATAGATGAATACGGGCAAAAATTAGTAAGCATATAAATAATATGGACAGCATTAGCAATCAACTTGATCTAATTTTCATTTATAGAATACCCAACAACAAAATCACAAATTCTTGTCAAGCTTATATGGAACAAACAATAATATATCAGCATTGTGATATATAAAACAAAATTTTTCTTTTAATTTTTATTGCATTATAGGTTTTGGGGTACATGTGCAGAACGTGCAAGATAGTTGCACAGGTACACACATGGCAGTGTGTTTTGCTGCCATCCTCCCCTTCACCCACACTTGGTATTCATCCCCAGGCTATTCCCCCCCAGCCCCCACTGCTGTCCCTCCCCCATTTCCCCCAACAGTCCCCAGTGTATAGTAGACCGCCTCTCTGTGTCCATGTGTTCTCATTTTTCTCACCCACCTATGAGTGAGTATATGCAGTATTTCTTTTTCTGTTCTTGTGTCAGTTTGCTGAGAATGATGTTCTCCAGATTCATCCATGTCCTTACAAAGGACACGAACTCATCATTTTTGATTGCTGCATAATATTCCATGGTGCATATGTGCAACATTTTCCCAGTCCAGTCTATCATCGTTGGGCATTTGGGTTGGTTCCAGGTCTTTGCTATTGTAAACAGTGCTGCAATGAACATTCGTGTGCATGTGTCCTTATAGTAGAACGATTTATAGTCTTTTGGATAGATACCCAGTAATGGGATTGCTGGGTCAAATGAAATTTCTATTTCTAGGTCCCTGAGAAATGGCCACACTGTCTTCCACAATGGCTGAACTAATTTACACTCCCACCAACAGTGTAAGAGTGTTCCTATTTCTCCACATCCTCTCCAGCATCTGCTGTCTCCAGATTTTTTAATGATCACCATTCTAACTGGTGTGAGATGATATCTCAATGTGGTTTTGATTTGCATCTCTCTAATGACCAATGATGATGAGCACCCTTTCATATGTTTGCTGGCCTCATGTATGTCTTCTTCTGTAAAGTTTCTGTTCATATCCTTTTCCCATTTTTGAATGGGCTTGTTTGTTTTTTTTCTGTATATCTGTTTGAGTTCTTTGTAAATTCTGGATATCAGCCCTTTGTCAGATGTGTAAACTGCAAAAAATTTTTTCCATTCTGATGGTTGCCGATTCACTCTAGTGACTGTTTCTTTTGCTGTGCAGAAGCTGTGGAGTTTGATTAGGTCCCATTTGTCTATTTTGGCTTTTGTTGCCGATGCTTTTGGTGTTTTGTTCATGAAGTCCTTGCCTACTCCTATGTTCTGAACGGTTTTGCCTAGATTTTCTTCTAGGGTTTTTATGGTGGCAGGTCTCACGTTTAAGTCTTTAATCCATCTGGAGTTAATTTTAGTGTAAGGTGTCAGAAAGGGGTCCAGTTTCTGCTTTCTGCACATGGCTAGCCAGTTTTCCCAACACCATTATTAAATAGGGAATCCTTTCCCCATTGCCGGTTTGTGTCTGGTTTATCAAAGATAATATGGTTGTAGATATGTTGTGTTGTCTCCGATGCTTCTGTTCTGTTCCATTGGTCTACATCTCTATTTTGGTACCAGTACCATGCTGTTTTGATTACTGTAGCCTTGTAATATAGTTTGAAGTCTGGTAGCGTGATGCCTCCGCTGTGTTCTTTTGCTTAGAATTGACTTGACTATGCGGCTCTTTTTGGTTCCATATGAAATTCATGGTGGTTTTCCAGTTCTGTGAAGAAATTCAATGGTAGTTTGATGGGGATAGCATTGATTGTGTAAATTACTTTGGGCAGTATAGCCATTTTCACGATATTGATTCTTCCTAACCACGAACATGGAATGTTTCTCCATCTGTTTGTGTCCTCTTATTTCGTTGAGCAGTTGTTTGTAGTTTTCCTTAAAGAGGTCCCTTACATTCCTAGTGAGTTGTATTCCTAGGTATTTTATTTTCTTTGTAGCAATTGTGAATGGCAGTTCGTTCTTGATTTGGTTCTCTTTAAGTCTGTTATTGGTGTATAGGAATGCTTGTGATTTTTGAACATTGATTTTATATCCTGAGACTTTGCTGAAGTTGCTTATCAGTTGCAGGAGCTTTTGGGCTGAGGTGATGGGGTCTTCTAGGTATACTATCATGTCGTCTGCAAATAGAGACAATTTGGCTTCCACCTTTCCTATTTGAATACCCTTTATTTCTTTTTCTTGCCTGATTGCTCTGGCTAGAACTTCCAGTACTATGTTGAATAGAAGTGGTGAGAGAGGCATCCTTGTCTAGTGCCGGATTTCAAAGGAATGCTTCCAGTTTTTGCCCATTAAGTATGATATTGGCTGTTGGTTTGTCATAAATAGCTTTTATTACTTTGAGATATGTTCCATCAATACCAAGTTTATTGAGGGTTTTAGCATAAAGGGCTGTTGAATTTTGTCAAATGCCTTCTCTGCATCAATTGAGATAATCATGTGGTTTTTGTTTTTGCTTCTGTTTATGTGGTGAATTACATTTATAGACTTGTATGTTGAACCAGCCTTGCATCCCCGGATGAATCCTACTTGATCATGATGGATAAGTTTTTAATGTGCTGTTGCAATCGGTTTGCCAGTATTTTATTGAAGATTTTTGCATCTATGTTCATCATGGATATTGGCCTGAAGTTTTCTTTTCTTGTTGAGTCTCTGCCAGGTTTTGGTATCAGGATGATGTTGGTCTCATAAAATGATTTGGGAAGGGTTCCTCTTTTGGATTATTTGGAATAGTTTCAGAAGGAATGGTACCAGATCCTCTTTGTGTGTCTGGTAGAATTCAGCTGTGAACCCATCTGGACCTGGGCTTTTTTGTGTGGTAGGTTTAATTGCTGCCTCAACTTCAGACCTTGTTATTGGTCTATTCATAGTTTCGGCTTCCTCCTGGTTTAGGCTTGGGAGGACACAGGCGTCCAGGAATTTATCCATTTCTTCCTGATTTACTAGTTTATGTGCATAGAGTTGTTTGTAGTATTCTCTGATGATGGTTTGAATTTCTGTGGAATCTGTGGTGATTTCCTTTATCGCTTTTTTATTGCATCTATTTGGTTGTTCTCTTTTCTTTTTATCAGTCTGGCTAGTGGTCTGTCTATTTTGTTGATCTTTTCAAAAACCAGCTCTTAGATTTATTGATTTTTGAAGGGTTTTTCTTGTCTCTATCTCCTTCAGTTCTGCTCTGATCTTAGTTATTTCTTGTCTTCGGCTAGGTTTTGAGCTTTTTGATCTTGCTCCTCTAGCTCTTTCAATTTTGATGATAGGGTGTCAATTTTGGATCTCTCCACTCTTCTCATGTGGGCACTTATTGCTATATATTTTCCTCTACAGACTGCTTTAAATGTGTCCCAGAGATTCTGGTACGTTGTGTCTTCATTCTCGTTGGTTTCAAAGAACTTCTTTATTTCTGCCTTCATTTCATTGTTTATCCAATCAACATTCAAGAGCCAGTTGTTCAGTTTCCATGAAGCTGTGCGGTTCTGAGTTATTTTCTGAATTCTGAGTTCCAACTTGATTGCACTATGGTCTGAGAGACTGTTTGTTATGATTTCAGTTGTTTTGCATTTGCTGAGGAGTGCTTTACTTCCAATTATGTGGTCAATTTTGGAGTAGGTGTGATGTGGTGCTGAGAAGAATGTATATTCTGTGGATTTGGGGTGGAGAGTTCTGTAAATGTCTATCAGGTTTGCTTGTTCCAGGTCTGAGTTCAAGTCCTGGATATCCTTGTTAATTTTCTGTCTGGTTGATCTGTCTGCTATTGACAGTGGAGTGTTAAAGTCTCCCACTATTATTGTGTGGGAGTCTAAGTCTCTTTGTAAGTCATTAAGAACTTGCCTTATATATCTGGGTGCTCCTACATTGGGTCCATATATATTTAGAATCGTTATCTCTTCTTGTTGTATCGATCCTTTTACCATTATGTAATGACCTTCTTTGTCCCTTTTGATCTTTGTTGCTTTAAAGTCTATTTTATCAGAGATGAGAATTGCAACTCCTGCTTTTTGCTCTCCATTTGCTTGGTAAATCTTCCTCCATCCTTTATTTTGAGCCTTTGTGTATCTTTGCATGTGAGGTGGGTTTCCTGGATACAGCACACCGATGGGTTTTGGTTTTTATCCAATTTGCCAGTCTGTGTCTTTTGATTGGTGCATTTAGCCCATTTACATTCAGGGTTAATATTGTTATGTGTGAATTTGATACTGCCATTTTGATGCTAGCTGGCTGTTTTGCCCATTGGTTCATGTACATTCTTCATTTTGTTGATGGTCTTTAGCATTTGGTATGCTTTTAGGATGGCTGGAACTGGTTGTTTCTTTCTATGTGTAGTGCCTCTTCAGGAGCTCTTGTAAAGCAGGCCTAGTGGTGACAAAATCTCTGAGTACTTGCTTGTTCGTGAAGGATTTTATTTTTCCTTCACTTATGAAGCTCAGTTTGGCTGGATATGAAATTCTGGGTTGAAAGCTCTTTTCTTTAAGGATGTTGAATATTGGCCCCACTCTTCTGGCTTGTAGAGTCTCTGCCGAGAGATCTGCTGTGAGTCTGATGGGCTTCCCTTTGTGGGTGACCTGACCTTTCTCTCTGGCTGCCCTTAGTATTTTCTCCTTCATTTCAACCCTGGTGAATCTGACGATTATGTGCCTTGGGGTTGCTCTTCTTGCAGAGTATCTTTGTGGTGTTCTCTGTATTTCCTGGAGTTGAGTATTGACCTGTCTTGCTAGGTTGGGGAAATTTTCCTGGATAATATCCTGAAGAGTGTTTTCCAGCTTGGATTCATTCTCTTCATCACATTCTGGTACACCTATCAAACGTAGGTTGGGTCTCTTCACATAGTCCCACATTTCTTGGAGATTTTGTTCATTCCTTTTGTACTTTTTCTTTAATCTTGGTTTCTCGTTTTATTTCATTGAGTTGATCTTCAACTTCTGATATTCTTTCTTCTGCTTGGTCAATTCGGCTGTTGAAACTTGTGCATGCTTCAAGTTCTCGTGTTGTGTTTTTCAGCTCCTTCAATTCATTCATATTCTCTCTAAGTTGTCCATTCTTGTTATCAATTCCTCGAATCTTTTTCAAATCTTTTTCAAGGTTCTTAGTTTCTTTGCACTGGTTTAGAACATGTTCCTTTAGCTCACTGAAGTTTCTCATTATCCACTTTCTGAAGTCTGATTCCATCATTTTGTCACATTCATTCTCCGTCCAGCTTTGTTCCTTGCTGGTGAGGAGTTTTGGTCCTTTTTGGAGGTGAGGTGTTTTGGTTTCGGTGTTTTCCTCCTTTTTGCGCTGGTTTCTTCCCATCTTTATGGATTTATCCGCCTGTCGCCTTAGTAGTTGCTGATTTTTCAATTGGGTCTCTGTGTGGACGCTGAGATTGTTGATGATGAAGTATTTCTGTTACTTAGTTTTCCTCTAATGGTCTATCCTCTCTGCTGTATGAGTGCTGAGGTCCACCCAGGCCCTGCTTGTCTGGGGTATACCTGCAGCAGCTGAACAGTGAGGGATGATACCAGTTTCTTCTTCTGCTGTTCTTGTTCCAGAATGATGCCAGCCAAATGTCAGTCTGATTAGTCCTTTTCTGGTGTGACTCCTTGGATATACAGGGGTCAGGGAGCTGCTTGAGGAGACAGTCTGTGCTTTATAGGAGCTCCAGTGCTGAGCTGTGAGCTCCGTTGTTCATTCAGGGTTGTTGGGAGGTTGTTTATGTCTGCTGCAATAGAACTCATAAACACCACCCTTTTTCCCCCTTAGATGCTCTGTCTCAGGGAGTTGGGGCTTTCTTTATGAGTATCTGTTGCACTGTCCTGCCCCACTAGGTGGCAATCTATTCACTATTTGCCTGCCGGGGCTCTGACCTGCTAGCACGGGTCTGCCCTGTTGCTGCTGGGCTCCCTTCTGCTGTGGAGCGCAGAGTCTCTCTGTTATGGCAGGTTGCCTCGGCAACCATGGGCTGCATCAGTTTTCGGCGGTACTTCAGTGGGGGTGGACTGCGTCAGCAATGGTGGACGCCCCTCCTTCACTGGGCTGCACCATCCTAGATGCTGGCAGCAAAACTCCCAGCCCCAAGCACCTCCAATCGCTGCCCTGCTTTTCCCCGTGAGCATGGGACCCACCGAGCCTGATCACCCAGCTCCCTGCCTCAGAGTCCATCCTCTCTCTCTCTCTCTTCCTCTCCCCAAGCTGAAAAGTCGACTCTCTCACTGGCGCTTCAGTAGCCTGCCGATAGGGCACTGGATTCCGTGCAATCTCCCTGCCGCTGCCCACTACCCCGGCTCAGATCACGCTTCCCAGGAAACTCCTGGTCTGGCTCATTGTCCAAGTCCCATTCAATCAGATGAACATGCCAATCTGCCCTTCCATATCTCAGATTGCCGTTTTAACAGGGCACCCAAACCAGTGAGTTCCGCACCGGGTCCCACCATGGCATCGGCCGAAGAGGCGGCGGGAGCCGGCTGCGTTAGCCGGGTGCGCCAGCCTCCCGTGTCTCTCCCAACCTGGGACTTTCAACGCTCTGCGGGCATAAAAGGAACATCCACGAATGCATCTAGGACTCACCCTCTGCGCCTTCACTGAGAGCTGCAATCCTGAGTCGCCTCTATGACGCCATCTTGCCTCCTCCAAAATTTCAGCCTACCTTTTCATTTAGGAGGATATTCTTTTTATCTGATCAAAGAACAATGAGACTCAGTGGTCGGAATGGTGATTTCCTCTATAAAACAAAATTTAACTAATTAAAAAGAATATGAAGTATACAAAATATGTTTTCAGACCAAATTATAATTAAGCTAAAAATCCAGTAATAGAAATGTAGTTGGAAAAATCTTCTAAATTTAGAAATTAAACAACATAGTTCTAAATCATATATTATTCAAATTAGTTATCTCAAGGGATCTTAGAAAATATTTTGAACTACATAAAAATGTAATATACCTTTTGAATAATCATGAAGTATGGCACTACTTACAGAGAAATTTATAGCACTAAAGCCTGTATTAGAAAGAAAGAAAGCACTAAAATATATAACTGAGGAATCACTAAGTCTGAAATTTAGTTAGTTTTTGTTTGTTTATTTCTTCATATCTTTGAGAAATTAGAAGTTTTAGAAGAATGGCAGTCTCACATTGAAGCATTGAAAACTGAGAGGTACATTCATAAAAGTTAGTTTTAAAGAAAAATAAACAAGATCAATAGACCCTTAGCTAGATTAACAAAAAAGGGGAAGATCCAAATAATCACATTTAGCCAGAGATGACAAAGGTGATATTATAATTGATCCTAGAGTAATACAAAAGATTCTCAGATACTATTACAGAAACCCCTATGCATAAAACATAGAAATTCTAGAGGTAGTGAATTAATTCCTAGAAAGACACAGCCTTCCAAGATTGAACAAGGAAAAAAGTGAAACACCAAACAGAGTAATATCGAGTTTCAAAACTGAATCAGCAATAAAGAACTTACCAACAGAAAATCATTGGAGCAGATGGAGTCACACTAAGATTGTACCAGACGTACAAAGAAGACATGATACCGCTTCTACTGAAACTATCACAGAACATTGAGGAGGTGGGAGTCTTCCCTAATTCGTTTTATGAGGCCAACCTTACCCAGGTACTAAAACCTGGCAAAGACACAGTGAAAGAAGAAAACTTCAGGCCAATATTCTTGATGAACGTAGACACAGCTATCCTCAACAAAATATTAGTGCATGAATTCAATAGCACATCAAAAATTTAATTCACTATTGTCCAGTAGGCTTCATTTCTCAGATGGAAGATTGGTTCAACATATGTAAATCAATAAAAGTGATTTACCACGTAAATAGAATTTAGACAAAAGCCATGTAATCAACACACATGGAAAAGCTTTGGATGAAATTCTACATCCCTTCATAATAAAAACCTTCAAGAAGCTAAGTATTGATGGAATATGCCTCAAAATAATAAGAGCCACCTATGAAAAAGCCAAAGCCAAAATCATAAAGAACGGGCAAAATACTGGAAGCATTCCCCATGAGAACTGGAACAAAACAGGGATGCCACTCTCAGCACTTCAATTCAACATAGTACTGAAGATGCCAGCCTGAGCAATCAGGCAAGAGAAATAAACAAGACATCCAAATAGGAAAAAAAAATATTCAAACTATCTCCTTTAGAAATGATATGATTTTATACTTTGAAACTCCTAAAGACTCCACCAAAATCCTTCTGGAAATGACAAATGACTTAAGCCAAGTTTCACATACAAAGTATATGTACAAAAATTATTAACATTTCTATATACCAATAGCATTAAAGCTAACAGCAAATCAAGAACACAAACCTATTTACAATAGCCACATACAAAAATAAAATATGTAGGAATACATCTAACCAAGAAGTCAAAAAAAATGTCTATAAGGAGAACTACAAAACCCTGCTAACAAAAATCATACTTGACACAAACAAATGAAAAAGCATTCCATTCTCATGTATTGCAAGAATCAATGTTGCTAAGTGGCTATACTGCCCAAATCTATCTACAGATTCAGTGCTATTACTATCAAACTACTAATACCGTGTTTCACAGAATTGAAAAAGAAGTATTCTGAAATTCATATGGAACCAAAATGGCCTGATTAGCCAAAGCAATCCTCAGGAAAAACAACAAAACAAGAGGCATCACATTATTCAGCTTCAAACTAGACTATGGGGCTAGGTAACCAAAACAGAATGGCACTTGTACAAAATAGACACAGACAAATGAAACAAAATATAGAACCCAGAAATAAAGCCATATACCCACAGATATCTAATCTCTGACGAAGTCAGCAAAAATAAGCCATAGGGTGGACTCCCTATTCAATAAATGGTGCTGAGATAGGTAGTGAGTCATATGCAGGAGAATGAAATTGAATGCCTACCTTTCAGCTTATTCAAAAATTAACTGAAGATGGATTAAGGATATAAATAAATGACTTCAAAGTATAGTAATCTTAGAAGAAAACCTAGGAAACACTATTCTGAGCATGGGCCTTTGGAATGAATTTATGAGCAAGTTCTCAAAGGTGATTGCAACAAAAACAAAAAATGACAAATTGTAACTAATTAAACTAATAAGCTTGTTGTGCACAGCAAAAAGAACAAGAACAACCATTAAAAGGGTAAACAGAAACCTACAGATTAAGGGAAAATATTTGCACATTATGCATCTGACAAAGGTGTAATATCCAGATTCTACAAGGAACTTCAACAATTGAACAAGCAAAAAACAAATAACCCCACTAAAAAGGGGGCAAAATACATGAACAGGCGATTCTCTAAAGAAGATATACAAGCAGCCAACAAGCACATTAAAATGCTCATTGTCACAGATCAAAAGAGAAATGCAAAGTAAAATCACAGGGATATAACATCTCCACACAAGTCAAAATGGCTATTATCAAAAAGTCAAAAAAAACAACAGATGCTGCAGAGAAAAGGAAGCACTTATACACTATTGGTGGGAATGTAAATTACTTCAGCCAATATGGAAAGCAGTCTGGATATTTCTCAGAGAACTTAAAACAGAACTAATATTTCACCCACCAACCCCCTTAGTAGGTTTATATCCAAAAAAAAAAATAAATTATTCTACCAAAAACATACATGGACTCACAGGTTCAACACAGCAGTCATGGAATCAACCTAAGTGTCCACAAATAGTGGACTAGATGAAGAAAATGTGATGCGTATGCACTGTGGAAGACAATGCAGCAATAAAAGAAAGTGAAATAATAACCTTTGCAGCAGTGTGGATGGAGCTGGAGGACATTATCCTAACAATTTAATTCAGGAACAGAAAACCAAATGTTCTTACTCATAAGTGGGAGAGAGACATGGGGCACTCATGAACATAAAGATGCAACCATAGACCCTAGAGACAACTAAAGGGGGAAGGGAGGGAGGAGGACAAGGCTTGAAAAGTGAATTGTTGGGTACTGTGCTCAATGTCTGTGTGACATGATCATTTGTACTGCAAACTGCAGCATTGCACAATATACCCATGAAACAAACACATTCATGTGCCCACTGAATCTAAAATAAAGTTGAAAAAGAAAAAAAATTGTAATAAAGTTTTCCCCTTTGTAAATTACAGGAATAAGAATAATTTATGGTAAATACAAACAGAATAAACAATAAAAATTAGAACAGAAAATAGAAATTAAGAGTAGGAAAACAATAAGAATAAACCAATGAAAACTTAAGCTGGTTTTTCAGATTAATAAAATTAGTAAACTTCTAGCAGACTAACCAAAATTAAAAGGAGAAGATGCAAATTACCAAGATTATCAATGGAAGAGGGGACATTTTAATTGTTCACATGGACATTTAAAGGGTAGTTATGATGACTACCAATAAATCTATGTCCACAAATTTGATAACACAGGTAAAGTCAAGTTTATTGAAAAATATGACTGTGTATGTAAAAATACTAAAGAATCTATATATCAGCTTCTGAAATTAGTAGATAAATATAATGAGGTTTGTGGTACACAGTAGCTCACTCCTATAAGCCCAGCACTTTGGGAGGTTGAGATTCTTTCTCTTCTCAACACTCTTTGGAGAAGTGTCTGTTCATAGATAGCTTGAGGCCAGTTCAAGACCAGCCTGGGTAATATAGTGAGACAGTGTCTCTATGTTAAAAAACAAAAAAAATAAAATGAAATAAAGAAAACAAATATCTAGCAAGGTGGCAGAATACAAGATCCACATATGAAAGTTAATTGCCTTCCTATACACCAGGGATGAACCCCTGGTATTTAAAATTAAACACAATGAGATTTACAACTATACCCCCATCAAAGACATAAACAAGAAATAAATGCTTGGGTGTTGCTCCAACAACACGTATACTGAATCTCTATGAGGAAAATTGTAAAACATTGAGGAAAACAATAAAGTTCTAAATAAATGGAAAGATGTGTGATAAATATTAATTAAAAGACTCAGTATGTTTAAGATGTTTCCAACATGATCTGTAGATTCAATGCATTGCCAATTAAAAACCCAGGAACCTATTTTGTAGATACTAACAAACTAATGCTAAATTTTGAATGAAAGGCAAAGATCTAGAATAGCCAACATAATAATAAAGAAAAAGGAAATTGGAGAACTGACAGCATGACTTAAGGAGTTACTATAAAGCTACAGTAATCATGTAAGTCTAGAATTAAACAGTAGACACAAAAATCCATAAAACCACATAGATAACTCAGTAATAGACCTAAACAAATACACTAAATTGATTTTTTACAAGGGCACAAAGGCAATTCAGTACATAAAGGATAGGCCTTTTTAACAAATAGTGCTATAACAATTGGCTATCCATATGCCAGAAAATGAATACAGACAAGATCTCTACCTTTAACAAAATTTAACTAAAAATTTATCATCAACCTAAATGTAAAATGCATAGGGGAAAATCTACCCAACTTTGGTGATCATTGGGTGATGAGTTTTTAGATAAAACAACTAAAGTTTGCCTCATGTAAGAAAAATGTTAAAATGATTTCTATTAAATTTAAGACTTCATGTTCTGCTAAGAACACTGTAAAAAGAATTTAGAAAATTGCCACAGACTGGGAGAAATATTTGCAAAAGATGCATATGATAAATCTTTTTAGCTATAAAGGCATTTTCTGTAAAAATATATAAAACCTCCTTGAATTGAATAAAAATAAAACAGCTCAAGAAAAATTAAAAAGGGATGAAAAATTAAAAGAGATCATAATAAGCATACAAAAACATTCTCAATGTTATTTGTCATTAGAGCAATGCAAATTAAACCAACAATGAGATACCATGAAAGTTCTATTAGAATTACAAATTTTTTTTAAAAATTGACATTCCCAAATGTTCTTAAAGATACTAAGCAATGGGGATTCTCATTTATGGTCGATCAGAATGTCAAGTGGTACAACCACCTTAGAAAACAGTTTGGCAATTTTTTACGGAGCTAAATATTGTCTTATCAAACAATCCAGCAAATATGCTCCTTGGCATTTACCCAAATGATTCAAAACTTATGTCCACATAGAAACCTGCACATGAGTGTTTATACCAGCTTTATCTGCAAGTGCCCCAAGCTGGAAGCAATCAAGGTACCTTTCCATAGTGAATGGATAAACAAACTGTGGTGTTTCACTCAACAGAATGCTATTCAGTAATAAATAGAAATGTGCTATCAAGCCATGCAAAGACATATATGAATCTTAAATGTATGTTGCAAAGGGAAAGAATGCAGTCATAAAAGGCTACATTCCATTTCTCTGGAATATGCAAACTTAGAAAGACTCTACAGAGTCTAATAGAAATCAGTGATTAACATAAGTTAAAGCAGGAGTAAAAGGGTTGAATAGGTGAAATACATGGGATATTTTAGGACAAATCAGTCTATTCTATGTGATAGTGTAATTGTGGGTACATAAATCTTTTATCAAAGCCCATAGAAATTTACATCACAAAGATCTCAGTGTGTGCAAATTTAAAAAAATAAATCAATTAGATGTTCAGAGGACCTCAGAACAAAATCCATACTATGACAAAGATTCTATCTGTATTGTGTAAATTCACTGATGGAGGGAATATTGACATGTAATTTTGGAAATGTGCAGAAATATTAAAACTAAAGGCAAAAGAACTGTAAATCAGTATTACATTTTAGCTAATAAAATTGTTTCTCATGGCAATATAGGCAAAAAATTCTGAAACCTCCCTTCATGTATACTGGTTTCAATAATTAAGCAAATGGATGTTGAATAATGGGAGACAGGTTTCTCAGTGTTAGACTGGAAGGTTACAGATGTATACAGGGAGGCCAGAATGATCCTTGCAGAAATGGATGAAAGTTGAGAACACTGGTATGAACTCATAATTCACTAATATGGACATATATACAGAAATATATACAGATATGTGTATATACATGTGTCAATAAACAAATATGTTTCTTCTTGCTCTGTTAGTTGATGAAGTCTAAAATGGATGCCTCAGTTAGAGGCATCAGATCATCTGGATCTTGATTACTTTTACATATCCACATAAATGGACACAAGGTTTGTTGGAGAAGTGGCTGGTTCTAGGATTAGGGCAAGAAATATTAAAGGTGAAAACAGATTCTCTTATGATTGGAAAAAGTAAGGAAATGCTAAACAAAAATGCACAAAACAAAACCCTCATTGATGGGAGTATGTCAACCGGACACAGGAATCATTCTCAAGAGCTCCCAATGGCCAAAGCTGGAGCAATGTGAGAAAATAAAGTATTAAAGCAATATTTTATTATAATTCAAAGTATAAAATAAAGATCCATGAGTCCATTTTGAAATAAAGGATTGAATGAATGAATGAATGAATACATGCATTGATAAGAGAAAAGAAACAAAACTTCTGCACCAAAAAAAATCAATAATAACATATGTAGATTTTCTGTCCTCAAGCTTAGGGAACATAACTTCTAACTTTTCAAGCTTGGACTCCAAATAGTGACTTTCTTCCAGTTATGGAAGAATAGAAAAGGATATTAACTGAATAAAACAATCAAGGTTAGGATCAGTAGTGATAAAACATGCTGATAGTCTGCACCATTGATGTGGTTACATGAGAATGACATTTTACCTTCCTGTTCCTCCTCCCCAACTCCCACAACTCCTAGTCTAATCATAAAAAAACATCATACAAGTCCCAATTGAGAAACAGTCCACAAAATATCTATTAATACTCAAAACTCTATAAGGTTATAAAAAACAAGGAAAGTCTGATAAGCTTGCATAGCCAAGAAACTCTTCACTTGGAAAATGACAGTTTAAATATAATGTGACATTCTGTATATGATACTGAAACAAAAAAGTGGTGGTAGGTAAAAATTAAGCAAATCTGAATAAACATGAATTTTGAAAATAATCATATATCAACATCAGTTCACTAATTGTAATAAATGTATCTTACTAATGCAAGATGTTAACCTGGAGTCGTTTATATGGGATTTCCCTTAACTATCTTAAAGACAGATTTGTAAATCTAATGCTATTCAAAAATAAAAAGTTAAAAAAATGCGACAAATGATTTCAATTAACATTTCATAACACATAGATGAGTGTAAAATAAAATGTGAAAATACACTCAACATTATTAGCTTTTACCTAAATGCAAATTAACCCTACATGAGTGTTGCATACCTACAAAACTTAGCCTTTTAAAACTAAAATAGGTAATTTTTTTGTTTTGTAGGTATTACAGAATATTTATTTTGTAGGTTTTTTTATTTTGTAGGTGTTTTTATATTTTGTAGGTATTACATACATAAAAACAGCTTTCAAAAGCTAAGTTTATTTATTTTAGCTTTAAATAGCTAAAATTTTTTAAATCGGGCACTGTCAAGTGGTGGAGAGGATGCAGAACAAATGGAATCCACATACATGGCTACAGGGATTGCAAAATGATGTAGCCACTTTGGAAAAGGAGTTAATAGTTTATTGGTAATTAAAGCAAATATTTGGTGTATTCCAGGTCAGAATTCTCCCTCTTAGGTAATGAATAGAAATAATAGTAAATGGCCAGATGAAAGGACGTGTGTGTGTGTGTGTGTGTGTGTGTGTGTGTGTGTGTGTGTGTGTGTGTGTTTATAGCAAATTTAGCCAATAAAAACTGGAAATACTCAACTGCCAGTCTGGTGAATAGATGAGGGACATTTGCTACAACTATCCATATAGTAGAATACTACCCAATAACGTAAAAGAACGAACTATGATACATGACACAACATAGATGAAATACAGATGTATTGTTATGTGAAATAAAACAGACTAAAGAAGTCTACAGACTGAGCACAGTGGCACATACCTGCAATCCTGGACTTAGGGAGGCTGAGGTGAGAGACTCACTCAAGCTCAGGAGTTTGAGACCAGTCTCGGCAACATAGTAAGACTTGTCTCTAATTTTTCCCTTCTTTTCTTTTCTGTTTTTTTTCTTTTCTTTTCAAGTCTACATACTAAATGACCCTATTTATGTGATGTTTCTCTAAAGGATGGAAAACAGGTTAGTGGTTGCCAGCGACTTGGGGTGGAAGTGGGGATTGATGATAAAGGAATACAAAGGAACTTTGGGGGTGAAGGAAATGTTCTACAACTTGATTTAAATTATGTTTATATCACATATCTTTCTTCAACACTCAGAGAATATACACATAAAAATGGAAAAACTTACTATATGACAGTTTTTTTCTTTGAGATGGAGTCTCACCTGTCTCCAGGCTGGAGGGCAGTGGCACAATCTTGGCTCACTGCAACCCCCACCTCCATGTGTCATGCAATGTTCAAAAGATTCTCCTGCCTCAACCTCCCACTTAGCTGGACTACAGCTATGTACTACCATGCCCAGCTAATTTTTTGTATTTTTGTATTTTTGTACAAAAAATTAGAGAAGAGATGGGGTCTCACCATGTTGGCCAGGATGGACTCCATCTCCTGACCTCATGATCCACCTGCCTTGGCCTCCCAAAGTGCTAAGATTACAGGTGTGAGCCACCATGCCCAGCCTATGTGACTTTTATAACTTAAGCCTGACTTTTAAAATATTGGCTCTATTGCCTTCTCAAATATGTGTTAGAAACAAGTGGAATCATTTATATTGAAGCAACTTTCATACTTCAAAATATTATGTAATATGAGCATCAGCATAATAAAAATTACCTTACATTAAAAAATATATATCAGAGTAGTTACTTGGTTTGCTAATAGAGCATGATTCTGACTATGTTTCAGCTTCAGTTTTTACGTCCCTGTTACTGCAGATGTTTGTATGAAAATCAGATGAGGAGATCCCTGGAGATAGCCTGGGCATACCTGAGACTCAGTGACTCAGTGATTCAGTGACTCCATTGCATGACACATATTATTATTGCTGTTTCTCCTGCTAATATTATTATTGCTGTAACTTCCACTAGGCCTGTCATTACTAAAATTTATAAAACAACATGTTTATTAGGCTTTAGGGTAGGCATACATTTTAAAGACTTATAAATAAAGAGAGATAATAAAGATAGATAATGTTTGATATGTGAAGTAGACATTGCTTTGAATAACTTTGTCAGCTGTGAGTCAGGACTAAGTTGCTGGCCATGACAAAAAGCCTGGGGTAATTCAGAGTTTCAGGTTTTTCTGTGTGTTTCAGTATCATTTCATGCTTACCTCCATTAAACTGTTAAGACTCAGTTCTGAAATTATATTTGTCCATTTTTGTGTTTAGTTTGTTCATGGTGTGTAGGGAAAAAATATTTATTGGCTTACTTTTCTTTATTCATTTTTTTTAATTTTTATTGCATTATAGGTTTGGGGGTACATGTGCAGAACGTGCAAGATAGTTGCATAGGTACACACATGGCAGTGTGTTTTGCTGCCTTCCTCCCCTTCACCCACACTTGGTATTCATCCCCAGGCTATTCCCCCCCAGCCCCCTGCTGTCCCTCCCCCATTTCCCCCAACAGTCCCCAGTGTATAGTAGACCGCCTCTCTGTGTCCATGTGTTCTCATTTTTCTCACCCACCTATGAGTGAGTATATGCAGTATTTCTTTTTCTGTTCTTGTGTCAGTTTGCTGAGAATGATGTTCTCCAGATTCATCCATGTCCTTACAAAGGACACAAACTCATCATTTTTGATTGCTGCATAATATTCCATGGTGTATATGTGCCACATTTTCCCAGTCCAGTCTATCATCATGGGCATTTGGGTTGGTTCCAGGTCTTTGCTATTGTAAACAGTGCTGCAATGAACATTCGTGTGCATGTGTCCTTATAGTAGAACGATTTATAGTCCTTGATAGATACCCAGTAATGGGATTGCTGGGTCAAATGGAATTTCTATTTCTAGGTCCCTGAGGAATCGCCACACTGTCTTCCACAATGGTTGAACTAATTTACACTCCCACCAACAGTGTAAGAGTGTTCCTATTTCTCCACATCCTCTCCAGCATCTGCTGTCTCCAGATTTTTAATGATCGCCATTCTAACTGGTGTGAGATGATATCTCAATGTGGTTTTGATTTGCATCTCTAATGACCAATGATGATGAGCACTTTTTCATATGTTTGTTGGCCTCATGTATGTCTTCTTTGTAAAGTTTCTGTTCATATCCTTTGCCCATTTTTGAATGGGCTTGTTTGTTTTTTCTGTAAATCTGTTTGAGTTCTTTGTAAATTCTGGATATCAGCCCTTTGTCAGATGTGTAAACTGCAAAGATTTTTTCCCATTCTGATGGTTGCCGATTCACTCTAGTGACTGTTTCTTTTGCTGCAGAAGCTGTGGAGTTTGATTAGGTCCCATTTGTCTATTTTGGCTTTTGTTGCCAATGCTTTTGGTGTTTTGTTCATGAAGTCCTTGCCTACTCCTATGTCCTGAATGGTTTTGCCTAGATTTTCTTCTAGGGTTTTTATGGTGTCAGGTCTTATTTAAGTCTTTAATCCATCTGGAGTTAATTTTAGTGTAAGGTGTCAGAAAGGGGTCCAGTTTCTGCTTTCTGCACATGGCTAGCCAGTTTTCCCAACACCATTTATTAAATAGGGAATCCTTTCCCATTGCCTGTTTGTGTCTGGTTTATCAAAGATAATATGGTTGTAGATATGTTGTGTTACCTCCGATGGTTCTGTTCTGTTCCATTGGTCTATATCTCTATTTTGGTACCAGTACCATGCTGTTTTGATTTCTGTAGCCTTGTAGTATAGTTTGAAGTCTGGTAGCGTGATGCCTCCCGCTGTGTTCTTTTTGCTTAGAATTGACTTGGCTATGCGGGCTCTTTTTGGTTCCATATGAAATTCATGGTGGTTTTTTCCAGTTCTGTGAAGAAATTCAATGGTAGTTTGATGGGGATAGCATTGATTGTGTAAATTACTTTGGGCAGTATAGCCATTTTCACAATATTGATTCTTCCTAACCACGAACATGGAATGCTTCTCCATCTGTTTGTGTCCTCTCCTATATCGTTGAGCAGTTGTTTGTAGTTTTCCATAAAGAGGTCCCTTACATTCCTAGTGAGTTGTATTCCTAGGTATTTTATTTTCTTTGTAGCAATTGTGAATGGCAGTTCTCAATTTGGTTCTCTTTAAGTCTGTTATTGGTGTATAGGAATGCTTGTGATTCTTGAACATTGATTTTATATCCTGAGACTTTGCTGAAGTTGCTTATCAGTTTTAGGAGCTTTTGGGCTGAGGTGATGGGGTCTTCCAGGTATACTATCATGTCGTCTGCAAATAGAGACAATTTGGCTTCCACCTTTCCTATTTGAATACCCTTTATTTCTTTTTCTTGTCTGATTGCTCTGGCTAGAACTTCCAGTACTATGTTGAATAGAAGTGGTGAGAGGGCATCCTTGTCTAGTGCCGGATTTCAAAGGAATGCTTCCAGTTTTTGCCCATTAAGTATGATATTGGCTGTTGGTTTGTCAAATAGCTTTTATTACTTTGAGATATGTTCCATCAATACCAAGTTTATTGAGGGTTTTTAGCATAAAGGGCTGTTGAATTTTGTCAAATGCCTTCTCTGCGTCAATTGAGATAATCATGTGGTTTTTGTTTTTGCTTCTGTTTATGTGGTGAATTACATTTATAGACTTGCATATGTTGAACCAGCCTTGCATCCCCGGATGAATCCTACTTGATCATGATGGATAAGTTTTTTAATGTGCTGTTGCAATCGATTTGCCAGTATTTTATTGAAGATTTTTGCATCTATGTTCATCATGGATATTGGCCTGAAGTTTTCTTTTTCTTGTTGAGTCTCTGCCAGGTTTTGGTATCAGGATGATGTTGGTCTCATAAAATGATTTGGGAAGGGTTCCTCTTTTGGATTATTTGGAATAGTTTCAGAAGGAATGGTACCAGATCCTCTTTGTGTGTCTGGTAGAATTCAGCTGTGAACCCATCTGGACCTGGGCTTTTTTGTGTGGTAGGTTTAATTGCTGCCTCAACTTCTGACCTTGTTATTGGTCTATTCATAGTTTCGGCTTCCTCCTGGTTTAGGCTTGGGAGGACACAGGCGTCCAGGAATTTATCCATTTCTTCCTGATTTACTAGTTTGTGCATAGAGTTGTTTGTAGTATTCTCTGATGATGGTTTGAATTTCTGTGGAATCTGTGGTGATTTCTTTATCGCTTTTTATTGCATCTATTTGGTTGTTCTCTTTTCTTTTTATCAGTCTGGCTAGTGGTCTGTCTATTTTGTTGATCTTTTCAAAACCAGCTCTTAGATTTATTGATTTTTGAAGGGTTTTTCTTGTCTCTATCTCCTTCAGTTCTGCTCTGATCTTAGTTATTTCTTGTCTTCGCTAGGTTTTGAGCTTTTTGATCTTGCTCCTCTAGCTCTTTCAATTTTGATGATAGGGTGTCAATTTTGGATCTCTCTCTTCTCATGTGGGCACTTATTGCTATATATTTTCCTCTACAGACTGCTTTTAAATGTGTCCCAGAGATTCTGGTACATTGTGTCTTCATTCTCGTTGGTTTCAAAGAACTTCTTTATTTCTGCCTTCATTTCATTGTTTATCCAATCAACATTCAAGAGCCAGTTGTTCAGTTTCCATGAAGCTGTGTTCTGAGTTATTTTCTGAATTCTGAGTTCCAACTTGATTGCACTATGGTCTGAGAGACTGTTTGTTATGATTTCAGTTGTTTTGCATTTGCTGAGGAGTGCTTTACTTCCAATTATGTGGTCAATTTTGGAGTAGGTGTGATGTGGTGCTGAGAAGAATGTATATTCTGTGGATTTGGGGTGGAGAGTTCTGTAAATGTCTATCAGGTTTGCTTGTTCCAGGTCTGAGTTCAAGTCCTGGATATCCTTGTTAATTTTCTGTCTGGTTGATCTGTCTGCTATTGACAGTGGAGGGTTAAAGTCTCCACTATAATTGTGTGGGTGTCTAAGTCTCTTTGTAAGTCATTAAGAGCTTGCCTTATATATCTGGGTGCTCCTACATTGGGTCCATATATATTTAGAATCGTTAGCTCTTCTTGTTGTATCGATCCTTTTACCATTATGTAATGACCTTCTTTGTCCCTTTTGATCTTTGTTGCTTTAAAGTCTATTTTATCATAGATGAGAATTGCAACTCCTGCTTTTTTTTGCTCTCCATTTGCTTGGTAAATCTTCCTCCATCCTTTTATTTTGAGCCTCTGTGTATCTTTGCATGTGAGGTGGGTTTCTGGATACAGCACACTGATGGGTTTTGGTTTTTATCCAATTTGCCAGTCTGTGTCTTTTGATTGGTGCATTTAGCCCATTTACATTCAGGGTTAATATTGTTATGTGTGAATTTGATACTGCCATTTTGATGCTAGCTGGCTGTTTTGCCCATTGGTTCATGTACATTCTTCATTTTGTTGATGGTCTTTAGCATTTGGTATGCTTTTAGGATGGCTGGAACTGGTTGTTTTTCTATGTGTAGTGCCTCTTTCAGGAGCTCTTGTAAAGCAGGCCTAGTGGTGACAAAATCTCTGAGTACTTGCTTGTTCGTGAAGGATTTTATTTTTCCTTCACTTATGAAGCTCAGTTTGGCTGGATATGAAATTCTGGGTTGAAAGCTCTTTCTTTAAGGATGTTGAATATTGGCCCCACTCTCTGGCTTGTAGAGTCTCTGCCGAGAGATCTGCTGTGAGTCTGATGGGCTTCCTTTGTGGGTGACCTGACCTTTCTCTGGCTGCCCTTAGTATTTTCTCCTTCATTTCAACCCTGGTGAATCTGACGATTATGTGCCTTGGGGTTGCTCTTCTTGCAGAGTATCTTTGTGGTGTTCTCTGTATTTCCTGGAGTTGAGTATTGACCTGTCTTGCTAGGTTGGGGAAATTTTCCTGGATAATATCCTGAAGAGTGTTTTCCAGCTTGGATTCATTCTCTATCACATTCTGGTACACCTATCAAACGTAGGTTGGGTCTCTTCACATAGTCCCACATTTCTTGGAGATTTTGTTCATTCCTTTTGTACTTTTTTCTTTAATCTTGGTTTCTCTTTTATTTCATTGAGTTGATCTTCAACTTCTGATATTCTTTCTTCTGCTTGGTCAATTCAGCTGTTGAAACTTGCATGCTTCGTGAAGTTCTCGTGTTGTGTTTTTCAGCCCTTCAATTCATTCATATTCCTCTAAGTTGTCCATTCTTGTTATCAATTCCTCGAATCTTTTTCAAATCTTTTTCAAGGTTCTTAGTTTCTTTGCACTGGTTTAGAACATGTTCTTTAGCTCACTGAAGTTTCTCATTATCCACTTTCTGAAGTCTGATTCCATCATTTGTCACATTCATTCTCCATCCAGCTTTGTTCCCTTGCTGGTGAGGAGTTTTGGTCCTTTTTGGAGGTGAGGTGTTTTGGTTTCGGTGTTTCCTCCTTTTGTGCTGGTTTCTTCCCATCTTTATGGATTTATCCGCCTGTCGCCTTAGTAGTTGCTGATTTTTCAATTGGGTCTCTGTGTGGACGCTGAGATTGTTGATGATGAAGTATTTCTGTTACTTAGTTTTCCTCTAATGGTCTAGCCCTCTGCTGTATGAGTGCTGAGGTCCACCCAGGCCCTGCTTGTCTGGGGTATACCTGTAGCAGCTGCAGAACAGTGAGGGATGATACCAGTTTCTTCTTCTGCTGTCTTGTTCCAGAATGATGCCAGCCAAATGTCAGTCTGATTAGTCCTTTTCTGGGGTGACTTTGATATACAGGGGTCAGGAGCTGCTTGAGGAGACAGTCTGTGCTTTATAGGAGCTCCAGTGCTGAGCTGTGAGCTCCATTGTTCATTCAGGGTTGTTGGGAGGTTGTTTATGTCTGCTGCAATAGAACTCATAAAACACCACCCTTTTTCCCCTTAGATGCTCTGTCTCAGGAGTTGGGGCTTTTTATGAGTATCTGTTGCACTGTCCTGCCCCACTAGGTGGCAGTCTATTCACTATTTGCCTGCCAGGGCTCTGACCTGCTAGTGGTCTCCCTGTTGCTGCTGGGCTCCTCTGCTGTGGAGCGGAGAGTCTCTCTGTTATGGCAGGTTGCCTTGGCAACGGCAGGCAGGCCAGTCCTGGGCGGTACTTCAGTGGGGTGGACTGCCAGCAATGGTGGACGCCCTCCTCACCGGGCTGCACCATGTCCCAGATGCCGGCAAAAACTCTCAGCCCCAAGCCTCCAGTCGCCGCCCTGCTTGTCCCTGAGAGCATGGGACCCGCCGAGCCCGATCACCCAGCTCCCTGCCTCAGAGTCCGTCCTCTCTCTCTCTCTCTCTCCCTCCCAAGCTGAAAGGTCGACTCTCTCACTGGCGCCCCAGTAGCCTGCCAATAGGGCACTGGGATCCGTGATCTCCGTGCCACTGCCCACTACCCCGGCTCAGATCACGCTTCCAAGGAAACTCCTGGTC
>JAKFGQ010000346.1:0-29294 GCA_021498475.1 Saguinus midas | reverse complement strand
ACCTCACACTCGCACATGTTCTGATTGTAGCTGCCAGATCCCAGAGGTCTGTGGCCCTGGACAGCCTGAGCTTGAATTGGGATTAAGATGGAGAAGAACTAGAACCAGGTGCGATCTCAGAGCAGAGAGAGAGACAGAAAGAAGAGCCCTGCCACACTTTTCCTCAGGCATCTGCTGGAAATGCTACCTGGAGCCAGTGTAGGCAGGAGGAATCTCAGGGAGCCCGAGAGAGGAGAGATGAAAAGGAAATTGTGGAAAAGTGATCCCTGCCAAAGTGCAGCCACTCCACCCTTTCAGAGCCACCTGGTCCCACAGCCCCTTCCCCTGCCTGCACGCCTCCTGACCCATCTCCTGGGTTTCTGTCTCCCCAGAATGTTTCTCCATGGCCTCTGAGTGCCTGGCCTGCCCGCTGGCCATCTCTGCGGTGCCTCTGGCCTGGCTGTGCCCTCCTGCCCCTGCTCCCCTGGCTACTTCTGTCCGGCAGGAGCCTCCTCCCCAGTCCCAACAGGTATGGAGGCCCCTGGGAGCAGGTGAGTCCTGTACCAGCCAATGCCCTGAGTTGCGGCTCTGATGGTTTGGCAGCGATGAGCTGTGGGTGGTTTGAGGATGGAGGGGACTTATGTGAGAGGGGCTGGAGTCATCTCTGGCGGAGGTGTGCCATGGTCTGGCTGCCCTCGTGTCTGCTCACAGTCACACCTGCAGCCTCCCAACCCACCTCTGTCTTACCTAGACCTGCTGAATCCACCACAGGTTTGCTGGGAGGTGAACAGAGAGGACCGGTGTGAAGGAGGATGGGGTTGCAGTCAGTGAGCACCGAAATGGTGCCCCATGGGCCACTAGGAGGCTGAGTTGATCATGGGCCTTGGCTCCTTGGGAGGTAGGGGCCATATCTTTGTCAGTTTCTGTGTGTCCACTATTACTCCTCCCTGTCCTCTTGTCTATTTCTCAGCTCTGCATTTCTTTTCCTGGGTGTGTCATCCTGTCTCCCCTTCTTGTGTGCATTATTCAGTGTGTCTCTTAATGTGGCTATATATAATAGAATCCTGTGTATTCTCCAGTATATGATTCTCACTGAACTGTGTATTTTCTCTCCTGACATTTTTCTCTGTATTATTCTGTGAGGCTCTGTGTGTATTCTCTATATACTCTCAGGCGTGAGTTTTCTTCCTGTAAATGTGTATCTGTTTCTGACTTTCCGTGTCTTTTTATTCAGTTCTCTGTATGTGCTATATTTTTCTCTCTGGTGTTCTTTCTCTGAACCTCTCTCCTTGTAATCGTCCAGTATTCCTCGTATTTATTCTTGTGCTCTCTTTGGCCTATTCTGTTTTCTGACTAGTCTCCTGTATTCACTCTCTTTTGGGCATCTGCTGACTATTCCTGTGTATTACTCTCCTTTGATTTTGTGTATGTTATTTCTATTCACGTGCATTATTCCTTAGGCTGTATCTCAGAGGCTATGTGTACACTCTCCTTCCCTGTGTGTAACTCCTCTCTCTGTATGACCTATCAGGTGTGTCCTCTCTTTTATTATTTGTGAATCTCTGTATGTGGCTATATTTGTGCTGAGTACTTCTTTGTGCATTATTCATTGAGGTTCTGTGTATTTATAAAATGTATCTTCTAATCCACGTGCATATTATCCTGAGGCTATGTGTGTTTCTTCTCCTCTCTCCAGGTCTGCATTATTTCTCTGTGTGTCCATCTGACTCCTTATTCTCCAGGTGTGTATTATTCAGTGAGCTCTCAGAAGATGTCCATATTTTGATTTCTTATTATATCAAGGTGTGTCTTATCCTGTGGCTCTGAATATGTGTCTCTGAAAGAGTCTCTGACTCCTTTTTCTGACACTTGAATGAGAGGCCACATGTCTCCTATTCCACAGGTGTGCATTATTTAGTGAGACTGTGTTCTCCTGACTATTTATCCAGGTGTGTACATTGTCTCTGTAGCCATCTCTGACTATTCTGTGTGAATTATTTGTGATTCTCTCGTGTCCATTGTGACTCCAGACTATATCCGTGTGTATATTCTTCTGTGATCATATCTTCTCTCCTGTGTTATTCACTGTTTGTCTGAGTTGTATGTATAGACACCTCTTATTTCCATGTGTGCATTATTCCAACAGGTTTTTGTATGAGTGTCCATACCTGACTCTGAAACTCCCAGGTGTGTATTACTCAGCGTTACACAGAATTAGAGTTCATAATAGACTCTGACCACAGGTGTGTATCATTCAGGCACTTAATTCATGGCTATCTTAAACAGTGTCCTGATTACTCCATAGAAGTTCATTATTCACTGAAACTCTGAATGAGAGGCCATACAAAATAGACACCTGACTATTGCTCCATTGTGAATTATTCAATAAGGTTCTAAATGAGTGGTAGTATGAAATAGAATCCTGAATTCCCCAGGTGTGTATCATTCAGGAGGCACAGAATGAGTGCCATATAAAAATGCTCGACTATTACTGGTGTGGATTATTCACTGAGGATCAAAATGAGTGGCTACATGAAGTAGACTCTTAACTCTTCCCCAGGTATTTTATTGAATGAGACTCTTGTGGGCATAAAAGAGACTCAGGTGTATTGCCCAGGTGTTCATTCCTACAGAGACTCTGAATGTGTAGGCATTTGAAGTAGACCCTTGACTGTTTCTGGTATTATTCCAGAGGCCCAGAACAGTGGCCATGTGAAGAGATTCCTGACTTATCAGATATACATGTTATTCACTAAAACACTGAAGAGTGGCCTTATGAAATAGACCGCATTTTACTCCACAGTGCGTTATTTTGACTCTCCAAACGAACCACCATATGAAATAAACTAGTGATTATTCCCCACATGTGCAATATTCGAAGAGGTTCTGTATGAGTGTCCATATCAAATAGTCTCCTGACTCTCACACATGTGTGTATTACAGCTGCTTTATTTGGGCTACCCAATAGGGTCCTCCTCCTCCACAGCTGTTTATTAACTGAAGCTCTGAATGAGATATGAAATAGACTCCTTACTATTTCCATTGTGCATTATTGTAATGCTGTGATTCCATATGACCTCACTCTGACTATTCCCAAGTGTGTATTCTTCAGTCAGTTTCTGAACAGTGACCACATAAAATAGACTCCTGACTCTGTCCTCTTGACTATTTCTCAGCTCTGCATTTTCCACTGAGTCGCTGGGTGAATTCATCAAAATCTCAGACAATTCTCCAGGTGTGCATTATTCAGTGAGTCTCTTAATAAGTGGCTATATATAATAGAATCCTGAGTATTTTCCAGATATATATGATTCTTCACTGAGGAACTGAATAAGTGGCCATGTCAAGTACACTCTGACATTTCCATACATCTGTATTATTCTGTGAGGCTCTGAATGAGTGGCCATAAATACTCCTATATACTACTCAGGTGTGAGTTTTATATTTGCTGTAAATGAGTGGCTATATATGAAATAGAATCCTGACTTTAGTGTCTGTTATTCAGTTAGGCTCTTATGTGGCTATATGAAATAGAATTCTGACTACAATACAGGTGTTCTTTACTCAATGAACCTCTGAAGAAATTCATGTAATAGCGTCCAGTATTCCTCAGGTATTTATTATTCACTGAGGCTCTGAAACTTGTATATTTCTGTTCCTAGTCTCAGGCGTTTATTATTGACACTGACTCTAAATATTTGGGCATATGGAATAGACTGACTATTCAAAGTTGTGTATTACTGACTCAGGCTTGATTTGTGGCCATATAAAAGAGACTGTCTATTCACGTGTGCATTATTCCCAGGCTGTAAATGTGAGGTATATGTACCTCTAACACTTCCCCAGGTGTGTTTCTCAGTGAGGCTCTTTATACCATATGAAACAGGGTGTCTATCTCAAATAATTTTATTATTCTCTCTGTATGAGTGGTATATGAAATAGACTGCTGGTACTTTACATTTGTGCATTATTCATTGAGGTTATGTCAGTGGCCATATAAAATGTAATCCTGACTAATCCACACGTGCATATTATCCACTGAGGCTATGAATGTGTTTCAAATGAAATAGACTCTCTACTCCAGGTCTGCATTATTACCAGGCTCTGAATGAATGTCCATCGAAATAGACTCAAATTATCTCCAGGTGTGTGTATTCAGTGAGCCTCAGAAGTGTGTCATCTAATTAGATTTCTTACTATATCAAGGTCTGTCTTATGCACTGAGGCTCTGAATATGTGTCTACATGAAAAGTCTCCTGACTACCTTTTTCAATGACACATTGAATGAGAGGCATGAAAAGTCTCCTGACTATTCACAGGTGTGCATTATTAGTGAGACTCTGAATGAGAGATACTAAATCCTGACTATTTATCCAGGTGTGTACATAGTGAGGCTGTATAGCCATAGAGACTTCTGACTATTCTGTGTGAATTATGTGATTCTCTGAATGAGTGTAAAATAGACTCCAGACTATATCACAAGTGTGTAATATTCAGTGAGGCTGTGGAGGCCATATGAAAGAATTCTCTCCATGTGTATTATTCACTGTTTGTCTGAATGAGTGTATGACATAGACTCTGATTATTCTCATGTGTGCATTATTCAACAGGTTCATAGTGTCCATACCAAATAGACTCTGAAACTCCCCATGTATTACAGCATTACACTGAATTAGAGTTCATATGAAATAGACTCCTGACTACCACAGGTGTGTTTCATTCAGGAAGGCACTTAATTCATGGCTATCTTAAACAGTGTCCTGATTACTCCATAGAAGTTTATTATTCACTGAAACTCTGAAGGAGAGGCCATACAAAATAGACACCTGACTATTGCTCCATTGTGAATTATTCAATAAGGTTTTAAATGAGTGGTTGTACGAAATAGAATCCTGAGAATTTCCAAGGTGTGTATCATTCAGGGAGACACATAATGACTGGCCATATAAAACATGCTCAACTATTACCCTGTGTGGATTATTCACTGAGGATCTAAAGTGGCTGAAGTAGACTCTTAACTCTTCCCAGTGTGTATTATTGAATGAGACTTTAACTAAGTGGGCATAACAAAGAGACTCAGGTGTATTGCCCTGGTGTTCATTACTCATAGAGACTCTGAATGTGTAGGCATTTGAAGTAGACCCTTGAATGTTTCTCAGGGGGTATTATTCACAGAGGCTCAGAATGAGTGGCCATGTGAAAGAGATTTCTGACTTATCAGATATACATGTTATTCACTAAAACACTGAAAGAGTGGCCTTATAAAATAGACCGCATTTTACTCCACAGGTGCGCGTTATTTTTTGACTCTCCAAACAAACCACCATATGAAATAGACTAGTGATTATTCCCCACATGTGCAATATTCGAAGAGGTTCTGTATGAGTGTCCATATCAAATAGTCTCCTGACTCTCACACATGTGTGTATCATTCAAGGAGCTGCTTTATTTGGGGCTACTGTCAATAGTGTCCTCACACTTCCAGAGCTGTTTATTATGCACTGAAGCTCTGAATGAGAGGCCATATGAAATAGACACTTTACTATTGACCCATTGTGCATTATTCGGTAATGCTGTGATTGAGTGGCCATATGACCTGGACTCTGACTATTTCCAAGGTGTGTATTCTTCAGTCAGTTTCTGAAAGTGTGACCACATAAAATAGACTCCTGACTCTGTCTGCTTGACTATTTCTCAGCTCTGCGTTTTCCACTGAGTCGCTGGGTGAACGGTCATATCAAATAGTCTCCAGACAATTCTCCAGATGTGCATTATTCAGTGAGTCTCTTAATAAGTGGCTATATATAATAGAATCCTGAGTATTTTCCAGATATATATGATTCTTCACTGAGGAACTGAATAAATGGCCATGTCAACTACACTCCTGACATTTTCATACGTCTGCATTATTATGTGAAACCCAAAATGGGTGGCTATAAAATAGAAACTCCTATATACTACTCAGGCGTGAGTTTTACATTCAGCTGTAAATCAGTGGCTACACGAAATAGAATCCTGCCTTTCCCAAGGTGTCTGTTATTCAGTTAGGCTCTGAGTAAATGGCTATATGAAATAAAATTCTGACTACAATACAGCAGTTCTTTACTCAATGAACCTCTAAAGAAATGCCACATGTAATAGCGTCCAGAGTATTCCTCAGGTATTTATTATTCACTGAGGCTCTGAAACATTGGCCATATGAAATGGTTTCCTGACTAATCTAAAGGCATGTATTATTGACTCTGACTCTAAATATTTGGGCATATGGAATAGACTAGAGACTATACCAAAGTAGTGTATTACTGACTCAGGCTTTGATTTTGTGGCCATATAAAATAGACCCGTGTCTATTCTACACGTGTGCATTATTCCCTTAGGCTGTAAATGAGAGGCTATATAAAGTACACTCCTAACACTTCCCCAGCTGTGCGTCACTCACTGAGGTTCTTTTTCTATGACCATATGGAACAGAAGGCTCTCTGTCTCAATTATTTTATTATTCAGTGAATCTCTGAATGAATGGCAATATGAAATAGACTGCTGAGTACTTTACATCTGTGCATTATTCATTAAGGTTACGAGTCAGTGGCCATTTAAAATGTAATCCTTACTAATCCACACTTGCATATTATCCACTGAGGCTATGAATGTGTTTGAACATGAAATAGACTCCTGGCTGCTCCACAGGTCTGCATTATTTACCAAGGCTCTGAATGAATGTGCATCAAAAATGGACTCCAAATTATTCTCCAGGTGAGTATTATTCAGTGAGCCTCAGAAGATGTGGCCATACTAATTAGATTTCTTATGATATCAAGGATCTGTCTTATGCACTGAGGCTCTGAATATGTGTCTACATGAAAGAGTCTCCTGACTACACGACATTTTTCAATGACACATTGAATGAAAGGCCACATGAAAAAGTCTGACTATTCCACAGGTGTGCATTATTTAGGGAGACTCTGAATGAGGAGATACAAGTAAATCCTGACTATTTATCCAGGTGTGTACATTTAGTGAGGCTCTCAACGGGTAGCCATAGGAAAGATACTTCTGACTATTCCACCGGTGTGAATTATTTAGTGATTCTCTGAATGAGTGGCCATAAAATATAGACTCCAGACTATATCACAAGTGTGTAATATTCAGTGAGGCTGTGATAGAGAGGCCATATGAAACAGAATTCTAATGACTCCACATGTGCGTTATTCACTGTTTTTCTGAATGAGTAGCCCTATGACATGGACACCTCATTATTCTCCATGTGTGCATTATTCCAACTGGTTCGCTATGAGTGTTTATACCAAATAGACTCCTGAAACTCCCGCAGGTGTGTATTACTCACCGTTGCACATAATTAGAGTTCATATGAAATAGACTCTTGACTACCACCCATTTGTGTGTCATTCATGATGGCACTTAATTCATGGCTATCTTAAACAGTGTCCTGATTACTCCATAGAAGATCATTATTCACAGAAACATTGAATGAGAGGCCATACAAAAGAGACACCTGACTATTGCTCCATTGTGAATTATTCAATAAGGTTCTAAATGAGTGGTAGTATAAAATAGAATCCTGAGAATGATAATTCAGGGAGGCACAGAATGAGTGGCCATATAAAAAATGCTCGACTATTATTCTGGTGTGGACTATTCACTGAGGATTGAAATGAGTGGCTACATGAAGTAGACTCAACTCTTCCCCAGGTGTGTATTATTGAATTAGACTTTGACTAAGTGGGCATAAAAAAGAGACTCAGGTGTATTGCCCAGGTGTTCATTACTTACAGAGACTCTGAATGTGTAGGCATTTGAAGTAGACCCTTGACTGTTTCTGAGGGGAGTATTATTCACAGAGGCCCAGAACGAGTGGCCATGTGAAAGAGATTTCTGACTTATGAGATATACATTTTATTCACTAAAACACTGAAAAAGTGGAGTTATGAAATAGACTGCATTTTACTCCACAGATGCGCGTTATTTTTTGACTCTCCAAACGAACCACCATATGAAACAGACTTGTGATTATTCCCCACATGTGCAATATTAGAAGAGGTTCTGTATGAGTGTCCATATCAAATAGTCTCCTGACTCTCACATATGTGTGTATCATTCAACTTGCTGCTTTATTTGGGTCTACCGTCAATAGGGTCCTCCCTCCTCCACAGCTATTTATTACACTGAAGCTCTGAATGAGAGGCCATATGAAATAGACTACTTACTATTGCCCCATTGTGCATTATTCAGCAATGCTGTGATTGAGTGGCCATATGACCTGGACTCTGACTATTCCCAATGTGTGTATTCCTCAGAGAGTTTCTGAACGAGTGACCATATAAAATAGACCCCTGACTCTGTCCTCTTGACTATTTATCAGCTCTGTGTTTTCCACTGTGTCGCTGGGTGAATGGTCATATCAAAGAGCCTCCAGACAATTCTCCACGTGTGCATTATTCAGTGAGTCTTTTTATAAGTGGCTATATATAATAGAATCCTGAGTATTTTCCAGATATATATGATTTTTCACTGAGGAACTGAATAAGTGGCCATGTCAAGTACACTCCTGACAGTTCCATACGTCTGTATTATTCTGCGAGGCTCTGAATGAGTCGCCATATAATAGAGACTCCTATATACTACTCAGGCCTGATTTTAACATTCGGGTGTAAATGAGTGGCTATAAGAAACAGAATCCTGACGTCCCCAAGGTGTCTGTTATTCAGTTAGGCTCTGAGTATGTGGCTATATGAAATAGAATTCTGACTACAATACAGGTGTTCTTTACTCAATGAACCTCTGAAGAAATGCCACATGTAACAGGGTCCAGAGTATTTTTTAGGTATTTATTATTCACTGAGGCTCTGTAACTTTGGCCATATGAAATTGTTTCCTGACTAGTCTACAGGCCTGTATTATTGACTCTGACTCTAAATATTTGGGCATATAGAATAGACTAGGGACTATTTTAAAGTTGTGTATTACTGACTCAGGCTTTGGTATTGTGGTGATATAAAACAGACTAGTGTCTATTCCACACATGTGCATTATTCCCTTAGGCTGTAAATGAGAGGCTATGTAAAGTACACTCCTAACACTTCCCCAGGTGTGTTTCACTCAGTGAGGCTTTTTTTTATGTCAATATAAAACAGAAGGCTATCTCAAACATTTTATTACTCACTGAATCTCTGAATGAAGGGCTATATAAAATAAACTGCTGAGTACTTTACATTTGTGCATTATTCATTGAGGTTACAAGTCAGTGGCCATATAAAATAAAATCCTGATTAATCCACACGTGCATATTATCCACTGAATCTATGAATGTGTGTCCAAATGAAATAAACTCCTGACTACTCCACAGGTCCACATTATTTACAGAGGCTCTGAATGAATCTCCATCGAAAATAGACTCCAAATTATTCTCCAGGTGTGTATTATTCAGTGAGCCACAGAAGATATATATCTAATTACATTTCTTATATGGTCTGTCTTATGCACTGGCTGAATAAGTGTCTACATGAAAGAGTCCTGACTACATGACATTTTGACACATTGAATGAGCCACATGAAAAAGTCTCCTAACTATTCCACAGGTGTGCATTATTTAGTGAGACTGAATGAGGACATACAAGTAAATCCTGACTATCCAGGTGTGTACATTTAGTGAGGCTCTCAACAGGTAGCCATAGGAAAGAGACTTCTGACTATTCTGCAGGTGTGAATTATTTAGTGATTCTCTGAATGAGCGGCTATATGAAATAAACTGCTGAGTACTTTACATTTGTGCATTATTCATTGAGGTTACAAGTCAGTGGCCATATAAAATAAAATCCTGATTAATCCACACGTGCATATTATCCACTGAATCTATGAATGTGTGTCCAAATGAAATAAACTCCTGACTACTCCACAGGTCCACATTATTTACCGAGGCTCTGAATGAATCTCCATCGAAAATAGACTCCAAATTATTCTCCAGGTGTGTATTATTCAGTGAGCCACAGAAGATATGCTCATGCTAATTACATTTCTTACTATAAAAAAGGTCTGTCTTATGCACTGAGTCTCTGAATAAGTGTCTACATGAAAGAGTCTCCTGACTACATGACATTTTTCAATGACACATTGAATGAGAGGCCACATGAAAAAGTCTCCTGACTATTCCACAGGTGTGCATTATTTAGTGAGACTGAATGAGGACATACAAGTAAATCCTGACTATCCAGGTGTGTACATTTAGTGAGGCTCTCAACAGGTAGCCATAGGAAAGAGACTTCTGACTATTCTGCAGGTGTGAATTATTTAGTGATTCTATGAATGAGTGGAGATAAAATATAGACTCCAGACTATATCACAAGTGTGTAATATTCAGTGAGGCTATGAAAGAGGGGCCATATGAAACAGAATTCTAATGATTCCACATGTGCGTTATTCACTGTTTGTTTGAATGAGTAGCCCTATGATATAGACACCTAATTATTCTCCATTTGTGCATTATTTCAACAGGGTCGGTATGAGTTTTCATACCAAATAGACTCCCGAAACTCCCACAAGTGTGTATTACTCAGCCTTACACAGAATTAGAGTTCATATGAAATAGACTCCTGACTACCACCCAGGTGTGTATCATTCAGGAATGCACTTAATTCATGGCTATCTTAAACAGTGTCCTGATTACTCCATAAAAGCTCATTATTTACTGAAACTTTGAATGGGAGGCCATACAAAATAGACACATGACTATTTCTCAATTGTAAATCATTCAATAAGATTCTAAATGAGTTCTAGTATGAAATAGAATCCTGAGAATTCCCTAGGTGTGTATCATTCAGGGAGACAAAGAATAAGTGGCCATATAAAAAATGCTCAATTATTACCCTGGTGTGGATTGTTTACTGAGGATCTAAATGAGTGGCTACATAAAAAAAGTCCCTTAACTCTACCCCAGGTGTGTATTATTGAATGAGACTCTGAAAAGGGGGCATAAGAAAGAGACTCAGGTTTATTGCCCAGGTGTACATTACTTACAGAGACTCTGAATGTGTAAACATTTGAAGTAGACCCTTGACTGTTTCTGAGGGGTTTTATTCACAGACGCCCAGAACGAGTGGACATGTGAAAGAGATTCCTGACTTATCAGATATATATGTTATTCACTAAAGCACTGAAAGAGTGGCCTTATGAAATAGACAGCATTTTGCTCCACAGGTGCGCTTTATTTTATTTTATTTTATTTTTAATTTTATTGCATTACAGGTTTTGGGGTACATGTGCAGAACGTGCAAGATAGTTGCATAGGTACACACATGGCAGTGTGTTTTGCTGCCTTCCTCCCCTTCATTTACACTTGGTATTTATCCCCAGGCTATCCCCCCCAGCCCCCCCGCTGTCCCTCCCCCATTTCCCCAACAGTCCCCAGTGTATAGTAGACCGCCTCTCTGTGTCCATGTGTTCTCATTTTTCTCACCCACCTATGAGTGAGTATATGCAGTATTTCTTTTTCTGTTCTTGTGTCAGTTTGCTGAGAATGATGTTCTCCAGATTCATCCATGTCCTTACAAAGGACACAAACTCATCATTTTTGATTGCTGCATAATATTCCATGGTGAATATGTGCCACATTTTCCCAGTCCAGTCTATCATCGATGGGCATTTGGGTTGGTTCCAGGTCTTTGCTATTGTAAACAGTGCTGCAATGAACATTCGTGTGCGTGTGTCCTTATAGTAGAACGATTTATAGTCTTTTGGATAGATACCCAGTAATGGGATTGCTGGGTCAAATGGAATTTCTATTTCTAGGTCCCTGAGGAATCGCCACACTGTCTTCCACAATGGTTGAACTAACTTACATTCCCACCAACAGTGTAAGAGTGTTCCTATTTCTCCACATCCTCTCCAGCATCTGCTGTCTCCAGATTTTTTAATGATCGCCATTCTAACTGGTGTGAGATGATATCTCAATGTGGTTTTGATTTGCATCTCTCTAATGACCAATGATGATGAGCACTTTTTCATATGTTTGTTGGCCTCATGTGTGTCTTCTTTTGTAAAGTTTCTGTTCATATCCTTTGCCCATTTTTGAATGGGCTTGTTTGTTTTTTTTCTGTAAATCTGTTTGAGTTCTTTGTAAATTCTGGATATCAGCCCTTTGTCAGATGTGTAGACTGCAAAGATTTTTTCCCATTCTGATGGTTGCCGATTCACTTTAGTGACTGTTTCTTTTGCTGTGCAGAAGCTGTGGAGTTTGATTAGGTCCCATTTGTCTATTTTGGCTTTTGTTGCCAATGCTTTTGGTGTTTTGTTCATGAAGTCCTTGCCTACTCCTATGTCCTGAACGGTTTTGCCTAGATTTTCTTCTAGGGTTTTTATGGTGTCAGGTCTTACATTTAAGTCTTTAATCCATCTGGAGTTAATTTTAGTGTAAGGTGTCAGAAAGGGGTCCAGTTTCTGCTTTCTGCACATGGCTAGCCAGTTTTCCCAACACCTTTTATTAAATAGGGAATCCTTTCCCCATTGCCTGTTTTTGTCTGGTTTATCAAAGATAATATGGTTGTAGATATGTTGTGTTGCCTCCGATGCTTCTGTTCTGTTCCAATGGCCTATATCTCTGTTTTGGTACCAGTACCATGCTGTTTTGATTAACGAACCACCATATAAAATAGCCTTGTGATTATTTCCCACATGTGCAACATTCGAGGAGGTTCTGTATGAGTGTCCCTATCAAATAGTCTTCTGACTCTCACAGATGTGTGTTTCATTCACGGAGATGCTTCTTTTGGGGCTACCGTCAATAGGGTCCTCATGACTCCACATCTGTTTATTATGCAGAAGCTCTGAATGAGAGGCCATATTAAACAGAATTTTTACTATTGCCCCATTCTGCATTATTCGGTAATGTTTTGATTGAGTGGACATATGACCTGGACTCTGACTATTCCCAAGGTGTATATTCTTCAGTCAGTTTCTGAACGAGTGACCACATAAAATAGACACCTGACTCTGTCCTCTTGACTATTTCTCAGCTCTGCATTTTCCACTGAATCGCTGGGTGAATGGTCATATCAAATAGTCTCCAGACAATTCTCCAGGTCTGCATTATTCCGTGAGTCTCTTAATAAGTGACTATATATAATAGAATCCTGAGTATTTTCCAGATATATATGATTTTTCACTGAGAAACAGAATAAGTGGTCATGTCAAGTACACTCCTGACATTTCCATAAGTCTGAATTATTCTGTGAGGCCCTGAATGGGTGGCCATAAAATGGAGACTCCTATATACTACTCAGGCGTGAGTTTTTACATTTGGCTGTAAATTAGTGGCTATACGAAATAAAATCCTGACTTTCCCAAAGTGTCTGTTATTCAGTTAGGCTCTGAGTATGTTGCTATATGAAATAGAATTCTGACTACAATACAGGTGTTCTTTACTCAATGAACTTCTGAAGAAATGCCACATGTAATAGCGTCCAGAGCATTCCTCAGGTATTTATTATTCACTGATTCTCTGAAACTTTGGCAATATGAAATGGTATTTTGACTAGTCTACAGGCGTGTATTTTAGACACTGACTCTAAATATTTGGGCAAATGGAATAGACTAGTGACTACTCCAAAGTTGTGTATTACTGACTCAGGCTTTAATTTTCTGGGCATATAAAATAGACTGGTGTCTATTCCACACGTGTGCATTATTCCCTTAGGTTGTAAACGAGAGGCTATGTAAAGTACACTCCTAGCACTTTCCCAGGTGTGTGTAACTCAGTGAGGCTTTTTTGTATTACCATATGAATCAGGAAGCGTTCTATCTCAAAAAATTTTATTATTCAGTGAATCTCTGTATGAGTGGCTATATGAAATAGACTGCTGAGTACTTTACATTTGTGAATTATTTATTGATGTTACAAGTCAGTGACCATATACAATGTAATCCTGACTAATCCACACGTGCATATTATCCACTGAGGCTATCAATGTGTTTCCAACTGAAATAGACTCCTGGCTACTACACAGATATGCATTATTTACCGATGCTCTGAATGAAGGTCCATCGAAAATAGACTCCAAATTATTCTCCAGGTGTGTATTATTCAGTGAGCCTCAGAAGATGTGGTCATACTATTTAGATTTCTTACTATATCAAGGGTCTGTCTAATGCACTGAGGCTCTGAATATGTGTCTACCTGAAAGAGTCTTCTGACTACACCACATTTTTTAATGACACATTGAATGAGAGGCCACATGAAAATGTCTCCTGACTATTCCACAGGTGTGCATTATTTAGTGAGACTCTGAATGAGGAGATACAAGTAAATCCTGACAATTTATCCAGGTGTGTACATTTAGTGAGGCTCTCAATGGGTAGCCATAGGAAAGAGACATCTGACTATTTCACAGGTGTGAATTATTCAGTGATTCTCTGAATGAGTGGCCATAAAATATAGACTCCTGACTACATCACAAGTGTGTAATATTTAGTGAGGCTGTGAAAGAGGGGCCATATGAAACAGAAATCTAATGACTCCAAATGTGCGTTATTCACTGTTTTTCTGAATGAGTAGCCATATGACATAGATTCCTCATTATTCTCCATGTGTGCATTATTCCAACAGGTTCGGTATGAGTATCCATACAAATAGACTCCTGAAACTCCCACAGGTGTGTATTACTCAGCGTTACACAGAATTAGAGTTCATATGAAATAGACTTATCACTACCACCAAGGTGTGTATTATTCAGGAAGGCACTTAATCCATGGCTATCTTAAACAGTGTCCTGTTTACTCCATAGAAGTTCATTATTCACTAAAACTTTAAATGAGAGGCCATACAAAATAGACACCTCACAATTGCTCGATTGTGAATTATTCAATAAGGTTCAAATGAGTGGTAGTAAGAATCCTGAGAATTCCCCAGGTGTGTATCATTCAGGGAGGCACAGAATGAGTGGCCATATAAAAATTGCTCGACTATTACCCTGGTGAGGTTTATTCACTGAGGATCTAAATGAGTGGCTACATGAAGTAGACTCTTAACTCTTCCCAAGGTGTGTATTATTGAATGAGACTCTGAGTATGTGGGCATATAAAAGAGACTCAGGTGTATTGCCCAGGTGTTCATTACTTACAGAGAATATGAATGTGTAGGCATTTGAAGTAGACCCTTACTTTTTCTGATGACATTATTATGCACAGAGGCCCAGATCGAGTGGCCATGTGTAAGAGAATCCTGACTTATCAGATATACATGTTATTCACTATAAAACGGAAAGAGTGGCATTATGAAATAGACAGCATTTTACTCCACAGGTGCACGTTATATTTTGACTCTCCAAACGAACCACCATATGAAATAGACTAGTGATTATTCCCCACATGTGCAATATTCGAAGAGGTCCTGTATGAGTGTCCATATCAAATAGTCTAGTGACTCTCACACATGTGTGTATCATTCACGTAGCTGCTTAATTTGGGGATACCTTAAATAGGGTCCTGACTACTCCACAGCTGTTTATTATATACTGAAGCTCCGAATGACCGGCCATATAAAATAGAATCCTTACTATTTCCCCATTGTGCATTATTCCGTAATGCTGTGATTGAGTGGCCATATGACCTGGACTCTGACTATTCCCAAGGTGTGTATTATTCAGTCAGTTTCTGAACGAGTGACCACATAAAATAGACTCCTGACTCTGTCCTCTTGACTATTTCCCAGCTCTGCATTGTCCACTGAGTCGCTGGGTGAAGAGTCATATCAAATAGTCCCCAGACAATTCTCCAGGGGTGCATTATTCAGTAAGTCTCTTAATAAGTGGCTATATATAATAGAATCCTCAGTATTTTTCAGATATATATAATTCTTCACTGAGGAACTGAATAAGTGGCCATGTGAAGTACACTCCTCACATTTCCATACATCTGTATTATTCTGTGAGACTCTGAATAAGTGGCCATATAATAGAGACTCCTATATACTATTCAGAATAGAATTCTGACTACAATAGAGGTGTTTCTTATTCAAGGAAGATCTGAAATTGATGCCACATGTAATAGCGACCAGAGCATTTCTCAGGTATTTATTATTAACTGGGGCTCTGAAACTTTGGCCATATAAAATTGTTTCCTGACTAGTCTACAGGCATGTATTATTGACTCTGACTAAATATTTGGGCATATGGAATAGATGAGTGACTATTCCAAACTTGTGTATTACTGACTCAGGCTTTGATTTTGTGGCCATATAACACAGACTAGTGTCTATTCCACACATGTGCATTATTCCCTTAGGCTGTAAATGAGAGGCTATGTAAAGTACACTCCTAACACTTCCCCACGTGTGTGTCACTCAGTGAGGCTATTTTTGTATGACAATATGAAACAGGAGGCGGTCTATCTCAAATAATTTTATTATTCAGTGATTCTCTGAATGAGTGGCTATATGAAATAAACTGCTGAGTACCTTACATTTTTGCATTATTCATTGAGGTTACGAGTCAGTGGTCATATAAAATGGAATCCTTACTAATACACACGTGCATATTATTCACTGAGTCTACGAATGTGTTTCCTAATAACATAGACCCTTGGCTACTTTACAGGTGTACAACATTTTCCAAGGCTCTGAATATATTTCCATCGAAAACAGACTCCAAATTATTCCACAGATTTGTATTATTCAGTGAGGCTCAGAATATGTTTCCATATTAATTATATTCCTTACTATATCAAGTGTCTGTCTTATTCACTGAAGCTCTGAATATGTGTCTACATGAAAGAGTCTCCTGACTACACCATATTTTTCAATGACACACTGAATGAGAGGCCACATGAAAAAGTCTCCTGACTATTCCACAGGTGTGCATTATTTAGTGAGACTCTAAATGAGGAGATACAAGAAAATCCTGACTATTTCTCCAGGTGTGTACACTTAGTGAGGCTCAATTTTTATTGCATTATAGGTTTTGGGGTACATGTGCAGAACGTGCAAGATAGTTTCATAGGTACACACATGGCAGTGTGTTTTGCTGCCTTCCTCCCCTTCACCCACACTTGGTATTCATCCCCAGGCTATCCCCCAGCCCCCTGCTGTCCCTCCCCATTTCCCCCAACAGTCCCCAGTGTATAGTAGACCACCTCTCTGTGTCCATGTTCTCATTTTTCTCACCCACCTATGAGTGAGTATATGCAGTATTTCTTTTTCTGTTCTTGTGTCAGTTTGCTGAGAATGATGCTCTTAAAGAGTGGCCATATGAAAGATATTTCTGACTATTCCGCAGGTGTGCATTATTTAGTGATTGTCTGAATGAGTGGCCATATAAAATAGACTCCAGACTATATCGTATGTTTGTAATAGTCAGTGAGGCTGTTAAAGAGGGGCCATATGAAACAGACTTCTAATTACTCCACATGTGCATTATTCACAGTTTGTCTGAATGAGTAGCCGTATGACATACACTCCTAATTATTACCCATGTGTGCATTAATCAAACAGGCTCTGTTTGAGTGTCCATACCAAATAGAACCCGGACATTGCCACAGGTGTGTATTACTCAGCGATACACAAAATTAGAGTTCACAGGAAATAGACACCTGACTTTCACACAGGTGTGTATCATTCAGCAAGGCATGTAATTCGTGGCTATGTTAAACAGCGTCCTGATTTCTCAATAGAAGTTTTCAATTCACTGAAACTTTGAATTATAGACCATATAAAATAGACATCTGACTATTGCTCCATTGTGAATTATTCAATAAGGTTCTAAATCAGTGGTAGTATCAAATAGAATCCTGAGGATTCTGCAGGTGTATATCACTCAGTGAGGCAAAAAATGAGTGGTCATATAAAAAATACTCGACTATTACCCTGGTGTGCATTATTCACTGAGGCTCTAAATGAGTGGCTACATAAAGTAGACTCTTAAATCTTCCTTTGTTTTGTATTACTGAATGAGTTTCTGACTAAGTTGGCATAAAAAAGAGACTCAGGTGTATTGCCCAGGTGTTCATTACGTACAGAGAATTTGGCTGTGTAGTCATTTGAAATAGACTTCTGACTATTTATGAGGGGAGTGTTCTTCACATAGGCCCTGAACGAGTGGACCTGTGAAAGAAATTCCTGACTTATCAGATACACATATTATTCACTAAAAAAGTGAAAGGGTGGACTAATGAAATAGAACTCATTTTAATCAACAGGTGTATGTTATTTTTTTGATTCTCCAAACTAATCACCATATGAAACAGACTAGTGATTATTCCCCACAGGTGCAGTATTCGAAAACGTTCTGTATGAGTTTCTATGTCAAATAGTCTCCTGACTCTGATACATGTGTGTATCATTCACGGAGCTGCTTAATTTGGGGCTACCTCAAATAGGGTCCTGACTACTCCACAGCTGTTTATTATGCACTGAAGCTCCGAATGACAGGCCGTATAAAATAGACTCCTTACTATTGCCCCATTGTGCATTATTCGGCAATGTTTTGATTGAGTGTCCGTATGACTTGGACACTGACTATTCCCAAGGTGTGTATTCTTTAGTGAGAATCTGAATGAGTGACCACATAAGGTAAACCCTTGACTCCATCATCTTGACTATTTTTGAGTTCTGCATTGTCCACTGAGTCGCTGGGTGAAGAGTCATATCAAATAGTCTCCACAGTATTCCTTAGCTGTGCGTTATTCGGTGAGTCTCTGAATAAGTGGCTATATATAATACAATCCTGAGTATTTTTTAGATATATATGATTCCTCAGTGAGGCTCTAAATAATTGGCCATGTGTAATACACTCCTGACGTTCTCATAGGTCTGTATTATTCTGTGAAGCTCTGAATGTGTGGCCATAAAATAGAGCCTCCTGAATGTTCCTCAGGTGTGCGATTTTACTTTTGGCTCTAAATGAGTGGCTATACAAAATAGAATTTTAACTTTTCCCAAGGTGTATGGTATTCAGTTAGGCTCTGAATATGTGGCTATAGGAAATAGAATTCTGACTACATTAGAGGTGTTTATTATTCAAGGAAGCTCTGAAATTGATGCAACATGTTATAGGGTCCTGAGCATTTCCCAGGTATGTATTATTCCCTGAGGTTCTGAATCTTTGGCCATGTGAAATTGTTTTCTGACTTGTCCACAGGTGTGTATTATTGACTCTGACTCCAAATTTTTGGGCATGTAAAATAGACAAGTGACTATTCCAAAGTTGTGTACTACTCACTCAGGCTTTGATTTTGTGGCCATATAAAATAGTCTAGTGTCTATTCCACACGTGTGCATTATTCCCTGAGGCTGTAAATGAGAGGCTATATGAAGTAGACTCCTAACAGTCCCCTAGGTGTGCCTTACTCAGTGAGGCTCATTTTGTGTGACCATATAAAACAGGATGCTGTCATATTTAATATTTGTTTTAGTGAATCTCTGAATTAGTGTCTACATGAAATAGACTGCTGCGTAGTTTACATTTGTGCATTTTACACTGAGGTTTTGATTCAGTTGCCATATAAATTGGAATCCAGACTGATCCACATATGCATATTATCCACTGAGGCTATGAATGAGTGTCCTAATAAAATAGACTCCTGGCTACTCCACAGGTGTACATTATTTACCAAGGCTCTGAATGAATGTTTATTGAAAATAGACTCCAAATTATTCTCCAGGTGTGTATTACTCAGTGAGGCTCAGAAGGTGTGGCCATATTAATTACATTCCTTACAACATAAAGGGCCTGTTTATTCACTGTGGCTCATAAAATGTGTCTACATGAAATAGACTAGTGACTACATCACATTATTCAGTGACACTCCGAATTAGAGGCCACATGAAAAATTCTCCTGACTATTCCACAGGTGTGCATTATTTAGTGAGAATCTGAATGAAGGAATATAGGTAAATGCTGACTATTTCCCCAGGTGTGTACACTTAGTGAGGCTCTTAACGCGTGGCCATAGGAAAGAGTCTCCTGACTATTCCACAAGTGTGCATTATTTAGTGATTCTCTGAATAGGTGGCCATAAAAAATAGACACCAGACTATATCACAAGTGTGTAATATTCACTGAGGCTGTGAAAGAGGGTCCATAAGAATCAGACTTCTAATAACTTTACATGTGCATTATTCACTGTTTCTCTGAATGAGTAGCTGTATGACATACACTCCTCATTATTAAACATGTGTGCATTAATCAAACAGGCCATGTTTGAGTGTCCATACCAAATACTGTCCTGACACTGACCCAGGTGTGTATTACTCAATGATACACAAAATTAGAGTTTATATGAAATAGATGCCAGGCTATTACCCAGTTGTGTATCATTCAGGAAGGCACTTAATTTGCAGCTATCTTAAACAGCGTACTGATTACTCCTTATAAGTTTATTATTCACTGAAACTTTCACTGATAGACCATATAAAATAGACACCTGACTATTACTCCATTGTGAATTGTTCAATAAGGTACTAAATGCGTGGCATTAAATAGAAACCTGAGGATTCTTCAGGTGTACATCATTCAGTGAGTTACAAAATGAGTGGCCATATAAAAACTGCTCGACTTTTACTCTGGTGGGCATTATTCACTGAGACTCTAAATGAGTGGCTACATGAAGTAGACTCTTAACTCTTCCCCACGTGTATATTATTGAATGAGACTCTGAATACGTGGGCATAAAAAAAAACAAGACTCAGGTGTATTGCTCAGGTGTTCATTACCTACAGAGTCCCTGAATGTGTAGCCATTTAAAGTAGACACTTGACTATTTTTGAGGGGAGTATTCTTCACAGAGACACTGAACGAGTGGCCATGTGAAAGAGATTCCTTTCTTTTCATATTTACGTATTATTCTTTAAGACACTGAAAGAGTGGCCTTCTGAAATAGAACCCATTTTACTCCACAGGTGTGCATAAGTTTTTGATTCACCAAACGAAACACCATATGAAAAAGAAAAGTGATTATTCCCCACATGTGCGGTATTCAAAATGGCTTTGATTTTGCAGCTGTATAAAATAGACTAGTGTCTATTCCACACGTGTGCATTATTTCCTGATTCTGTAAATTAAAGGCTATATAAAGTAGACTCCTAACACTTCCCCTGGTGTGCATTACTCAGTGAGGCTCTTTTTGTTTAACCATATGAAACAGGATGCTGTCCATCTCAAATATTTGTATTATTCAGTGAATCTCTGAATGAGAGCCTATATAATATAGACTGCTAAGTATTTTACATTTTTGCATTTTTCACTGAGGTTTCGAGTCCGTGACCATATAAAATGGTATCCTGACTAATGCACACGTGCATGTTATCCACTGAGGCTATGAATGGGTGGCCTAATAAAATAGACTCCTGGCTACTCCAAGGTGTGCATTATTTTCCGAGGCTCTGAATATATGTCCATCGAAAATAGACTCCAAATTATTTCCCAGGTGTGTATTATTCAGTGATTCTCAAAATATGTCTCCATATCAATTAGATTTCTTACTAAATCAAGTGTCTGACTTATTCACTGAAGCTCTGAATATGTGTCTACATGAAATAGACTCCTGACTACACCACATTATTCAGTGACACTGCGAATTAGAGGCCACATGAAAAAGTCTCCTGACTGTTCCACAGGTGTGCATTATTTAGTGAGACTCTGAATGAGGGGATAAAGGTAAATTCTGACTTTTTCTCCAGGTGTGTACATTTAGTGAGGCTCTTAACGAGTGGCCATAGCCAAGAGACTTCTGACTATTCCGCAGGTGTGCATTACTTAGTGATTCTCTGAATGAGTGGCCATAAAAAATAGTCTCCAGACTATATCACAAGTGTGTAATATTCACTGAGGCTGTGAAAGAGGGGTCATATAAAAGAGACTTCTGTTTACTCCACATGTGCATTGTTCACAGATTGTCTGAATAAGTAGCCGTATGACATAGGCGCCTCATTATTATCCATGTGTGCATTCATCAAACAAGCTCGCTTTGAGTGTCCATAATAAATAGATTCCTGACACTTCACCAGGTGCGTATTCCTCAGCGATACACAAAATTAAAGTTCATATAAAATAGAATCCTTATTATTACACAGGTGCCTATCATTCAGCAAGACACGTAATTCGTGGCTATGTTAAACAGCGTCCTGATTACTCCATAGCAGTTTAATATTCACTGAAACTTTGAATGATAGAGCATATAAAATAAACACCTGACTATTGCTCCATTGTGAATTATTCAATAAGATTCGAAATGAGTGGTAATATCAAATAGAATCCTGAGGATTCTTCAGGCGTATATTACTCAGTGAGGCATAAAATGAGTGGCCATATGAAAAATGCTCTACTATTACCCTGGTGTGCATTATTCATTGAGGCTCTAAATGAGTGGCTACATGAAGTAGACTCTATAATCTTCCTTTGTTGTGTATTATTGAATGAGTCTCTGACTAAGTGGGCATAAAAAAGAGACTCAGGTGTATTTCCCAGGTGTTCATTACGTACAGAGACTTTGAATGTGTAGCCATTTGAAGTAGACCCTTGACTATTTTTGAGGGGAGTATTCTTCACAGAGGGCCTGAACAAGGGGCCATATGAAACAGATTCCTGACTTCACAGATATACATATTTTTCACTAAAACACTGAAAGAGTGGCCTTATGAATTAGAACCCATTTTACTCAACAGGTGTGTGTTAATTTTTGATTCTCCAACCTAATCACCATATGAAACAGACTAGTGATTATTCCAGACATGTGCAGTATTCGAAAAGGTTCTGTATGAGTGTCTATGTCAAATAGTCTCCTGACTCTGACACATGTGTGTATTATTCACAGAGCTGCCTAATTTGGGGCTACCTTAAATAGGGTCCTGACTACTCACAGCTGTTTATTATGCACTGAAGCTCCGAATGACAGGCCATAATAAATACACTCCTTACTATTACCCCATTGTGCATTATTTGGTAATGCTGTGATTGAGTGTCCATATGACTTGGACACTGACTATTTTCAAGGTGTGTATTCTTCAGTGAGATTCTGAAAGAGTGACCACATAACGTAAACCCTTGACTCTATCCTCTTGACTATTTTTCAGTTCCGCATTGTCCACTGAGTCGCTGGGTGAAGGGTCATATCAAATAGTCTCCAGACTATTCCTTAGCTGTGCATTATTCAGTGATTCTCTGAAGAAGTGGCTATATTTAATATAATCCTGAGTATTTTTCAGATATATATGATTCCTCACTGAGGTTCTGAATAAGTGGCCCTGTGAAATACACTCCTGACGTTTTCATAGGTCTCTATTACTCTATGAAGTTCTGAATGAGTGGCCATAAAATAGAGCCTCCTGAATGCTCCTTAGGCGTCCGTTTTTACATTCGGCTCTAAATGAGTGTCTATACGAAATAGAAGTTTAACTTTTCCCAAGGTGTATGTTGTTCAGTTAGGCTCTGAATATCTGGCTATAGGAAATAGAATTCTGACTACAATAGAGTTTTTCTTATTAAAGGAAGTTCTGAAATTGATGCCAAATTTAATAGCGTCCTGAGTATTTCCCAGGTATGTATTATTCACTGAGGCTCTGAAACTTTGGCCATATGAAATTTTTTTCTGACTTGTCCACAGGCATGTATTATTGACTCTGACTCTAAATATTTGGGCATGTAAAATAGACAAGTGACTATTCCAAGCTGTGTATTACTCACTCAGGCTTTAATTTTGTGGCAATATAAAATGGTCTGGTGTATATTTGGCATGCGTACATAATTCCCTGAGGCTGTAAATGAGAGGCTATATAAAAAAGACTCCTAACACTTCCCTAGGTGTTCCTCACTGAGTGAGGCTCATTTTGTGTGACCATATGAAACAGGATGCTGCCATATTAAATATATGTATTATTTGGTGAATCTCTAAATGAGTGTCTATATGAAATAGACTGTTGAGTACTTTACATTTGTGCATTTTTCACTGAGGTTACAAGTCAATGGCCATTTAAATTGGAATCCGGACTAATTCAAACGTGCATATTATTCACTGAGGCTATGAATGAGTGTCTTAATAAAATATACTCCTGGCTACTCCACAGGTGTCCACTATTTTCCAAGGTACTGAATGAATATCCGTCGAAAATAAACTCCAAATTATTCTCCAGGTGTTTATTATTCAGTGAAACTCAGAAGATGTGGCCATATTAATTAGATTCCTAACAACATAAAGGGCCTGTTTTATTCACTGTGGCTCTGAATATGTGTCTACACATGAAATAGACTTTTGACTACATCACATTATTCAGTGACACTCCAAATTAGAGGCCACATGAAAAAGTCTCCTGACTATTCCACAGGTGTGCATTATTTAGTGGAACTCTGAATGAAGGGATATAGGTAAATCCTGACTATTTCCCCAGGTGTGTACACTTAGTGAAGCTCTTAACGAGTGGCCATAGAAAAGAGACTACTGACTATTCCACAGGTGTGCATTATTTAGTGATTCTCTGAATGGGTGGTCATAAAAAAGAGACTCCAGACTATATCACAAATGTGTAATATTCAGTGAGGTTGTGAACGAGGGTCCATAAGAATCAGACTGCTAATTACTTTACATGTGCATTATTCACTGTTTGTCTGAATTAGTAGCCACATGACATATACTGCTCATTATTATACATGTGTGCATTAATCAAACAGGTTCTGTTTGAGTGTCCATACCAAACAGACTCCTGACACTGCCCCAGGTGTGTATTACTCAGCGATACACAAAATTTGAGTTCATATGAAATAGACAGCAGGCTATTACCCAGGTGTGTATCATTCACGAAGGCACTTAATTCGTGGCTATGTTAAACAGCGTCCTGATTACTCCATAGAAGTTTATTATTCACTGAAACTTTGAGTGATAGACCATATAAAATAGACACCTGACTATTGCTCCATTGTGAATTATTCAATAAGGTGCTAATTGCGTGGTAGTATCAAATAAAATTCTTAGGATTCTTCAGGTGTATATCACTCAGTGAAGCACAAAATGAGTGGCCATATAAAAAATGCTCTACTATTACCCTGGTGTGCATTATTCACTGAGTCTGTAAATGAGTGGCTACATGAAGTAGACTCTTAACTCTTCCCCACGTGTATATTATTGAATGAGACTCTGACTACGCGGGCATAAAAAAAAAGACTCAGATGTATTGCCCAGGTGTTCATTACCTACAGAGTCCCTGAATGTGTAGCCATTTAAAGTAGACACTTGACTATTTTTGAGGGGAGTATTCTTCACAGAGGCCCTGAACGAGTGGCCATGTGAAAGAGATTCCTTACTTTTCAGATATATATATTATTCACTAAAACACTGAAAGAGTGGCCTTCTGAAATAGAACCCATTTTACTCCACAGGTGTGCATAAGTTTTTGATTCACCATACGAAACACCATATGAAACAGACAAGTGATTATTCCCCACATGTGCGGTATATGAAAAGGCTTTGATTTTGCGGCCATATAAAATAGACTAGTGTCTATTCCACACGTGTGCATTATTTCCTGATTCTGTAAATTAAAGGCTATATAAAGTAGACTCCTAACACTTCCCCTGGTGTGCATTACTCAGTGAGGCTCTTTTTGTTTAACCATATAAAACAGGATGCTGTCTATCTCAAATATTTGTATTATTCAGTGAATCTCTGAATGAGTGTCCTTATGAAATAGACTGCTTAGTATTTTACATTTTTGCATTTTTCACTGAGGTTATGGGTCATTGGCCATATAAAAATGGAATGCTGACTAATCCACATGTGCATATTATCCACTGAGGCTATGAATGTGTTTAAAAATAAAATAGACTCCTGGCTACTCCACAGGTGTACATCATTTTCCAAGACTCTGAATATATGTCCATCAAAATTAGACTCCAAATTATTCCCCAGGTGTGTATTGTTTAGTGAGGCTCAGAATATGTTTCCATACTAATTAGATTCCTTACTATATCAAGTGTCTGTTTTATTCACTGAAGCTCTGAATATGTGTCTACATGAAATAGACTCCTGACTACACCACATTATTCAGTGACACTCCAAATTAGAGGCCACATGAAGAAGTCTCCTGACTATTCCACAGGTGTGCATTATTTAGTGAGACTCTGAATGAGGGGATAAAGGTAAATCCTGACTATTTCTCCAGGTGTGTACACTTAGTGAGGCTCTTAACGAGTGGCCATAGAAAAGAGTCTTCTGACTATTCCACAGGTGGGCATTATTTAGTGATTCTTTGAATGAGTGGCCATAAAAATAGACTCCAGACTATATCACAAGTGTGTAATATTCATTTAGGCTGTGTAAGAGGGGCCATATGAAACAGACTTCTAATTACTCCACATGTGCATTATTCACTGTTTGTCTGAATGAGTAGCCCTATGACATAGACTCCTCATTATTATACATGTGTGCATTAATCAAACAAGTCCTGTTTGAGTGTCCATAGCAAATAGACTCCTGACCCTGCCCCATCTGTTTATTACACAGCGATACACAAAATTAGAGTTCATATGAAATAGACTCCTGACTATCACCCAGGTGTGTATCATTCAGAAAGGCACTTAATTTGTGGCTATCTTAAACTGCATCCTGATTACTCCATAGAACTTATAAATTCACTGAAACTGTGAATGATAGACCATATAAAATAGACATCTGACTATTGCTACATTGTGAATTATTCAATATGGTTCTAAATGAGTGGTAGTATCAAACAGAATCCTGAGGATTCTTCAGGTGTATATCACTCAGTGAGGCATAAAATGAGTGGCCATATGAAAAATGCTCGACTATTACCCTGGTGTGCATTATTGACTGAGGATCTAAATGAGTGGCTACATGAAGTACACTCTTAACTCTTCCCCAGGTGTGTATTATTGAATGAGACTCTGACTAAGTGTGCATAAAAAAGAGACTCAGGTGTATTTTCTAGGTGTTCATTACTTACAGAGACTCTGAATGTGTAGGCATTTGAAGTAGATCCTTGACTGTTTCTGAGGGGAGTACTATTCACACAGGCACTGAATGAGTGGCCATATGAAAGAGATTCCTGACTTATCAGATATACATATTATTCACTAAACCATTGAAAGTGTGACCTTATGAAATAGAACTCATTTTACTCCACAGGTGTGCATTATTTTTTGATTCTCCAAACGAAACACCATATGAAACAGACTTTTCTTTATTCACCACATGTGCAGTATTCGAAAAGTTTCTTTATGAGTGTCTATATCAAAGAGTCTCCTTACTCTGACACATGTGTGTATCATTCACAGAGCTGCTTAATTTGGGGCTACCTTTAATAGGGTCCTGACTACTCCACAGCTGTTTATTATGCACTGAAGCTCCGAATGACAGGCCATATGAAATAGACTCCTTATTATTGCCCCTTTGTGCATTATCCCGTAATACTGTGATTCAGTGGCCATATGGCTTGGACACTGACTATTCCCAAGGAAATTCATCCATTTCCTTACAAGGGACACAAACTCGTCATTTTTGATTGTTGCATAATATTCCATGGTGTATATGTGCCACATTTTTCCAGTCAAGTCTATCATTGATGGGCATTTGGGTTGGTTCCAGGTCTTTGCTATTGTAAACAGTGCTGCAATGAACATTCGTGTGCATGTGTCCTTATAGTAGGACGATTTATAGTCCTTTGGATAGATACCCAGTAATGGGATTGCTGGGTCAAATGGAATTTCTATTTCTAGGTCCCTGAGGAATCGCCACACTGTCTTCCACAACGGTTGAACGAATTTACACTCCCACCAACAGTGTAAGAGTGTTCCTATTTCTCCACATTTTCTCCAGCATCTGCTGTCTCCAGATTTTTTAATGTTCGCCATTCTAACTGGCGTGAGATGGTATCTCAATGTGGTTTTGATTTGCATCTCTAATGACCAGTGATGATGAGCATTTTTGCACATGTTTGTTGTCCTCATGTATGTCTTCTTTTGTAAAGTGTCTATTCATATCCTTAGCCCATTTTTGAATGGGCTTGTTTGTTTTTTTCCTGTAAATCTGTTTGAGTTCTTTGTAAATTCTGCATATCAGCCCTTTGTCAGATGGGTAAACTGCAAAGATTTTTTCCCATTCTGATGGTTGCCGATTCACTCTAGTGACTGTTTCTTTTGCCGTGCAGAAGCTGTGGAGTTTGATTAGGTCCTATTTGTCTATTTTGGCTTTTGTTGCCAATGCTTTTGGTGTTTTATTCATGAAGTCCTTGCCTACTCCTATGTCGTGAATGGTTTTGCCTGCATTTTCTTCTAGGGTTTTTATGGTGTCAGGTCTTACATTTAAGTCTTTAATCCATCTGGAGTTAATTTTAGTGTAAGGTGTCAGAAAGGGGTCCAGTTTCTGCTTTCTGCACATGCCTAGCCAGTTTTCCCAACACCATTTATTAAACAGGGAATCCTTTCCCCATTGCTTGTTTTTGTCTGGTTTATCAAAGATAATATGGTTGTAGATATGTTGTGTTGCCTCCGATGCTTCTGTTCTGTTCCATTGGTCTATATCTCTGTTTTGGTACCAGTACCATGCTGTTTTGATTACTGTAGCCTTGTAGTATAGTTTGAAGTCTGGTAGTGTGATGCCTCACGCTGTGTTCTTTTTGCTTAGAATTCACTTGGCAATGCGGGGTCTGTTTTGGTTCCATATGAAATTCATGGTGTTTTCCAGTTCTGTGAAGAAATTCAATGGTAGTTTGATGGGGATAGCATTGATTGTGTAAATTACTTTGGGCAGTATAGCCATTTTCACGATATTGATTCTTTCTAATCATGAGCATGGAATGTTTCTCCATCTGTTTGTGTCCTCTCTTATTTCGTTGAGCAGTGGTTTGTAGTTTTCCTTAAAGAGGTCCTTTACATTCCTTGTGAGTTGTATTCCTAGGTATTTTATTTTCTTTGTAGCAATTGTGAATGGCAGTTCGTTCTTGATTTGGTTCTCTTTAAGTCTGTTATTGGTATATAGGAATGCTTGTGATTTTTGCACATTGATTTCATATCCTGGGACTTTGCTGAAGTTGCTTATCAGTTGCAGGATCTTTTGGGCTGAGGTGATGGGGTCTTCTAGGTATACTATTATGTCTTCTGCAAATAGAGACAATTTGGCTTCCACCTTTCCTATTTGAATACCCTTTATTTCTTTTTTTTGCCTGATTGCTCTGGCTAGAACTTCCAGTACTATGTTGAATAGGAGTCGTGAGAGAGGGCATCCTTGTCTAGTGCTGGATTTCAAAGGAAATGCTTCCAGTTTTTGCCCATTAAGTATGATATTGGCTGTTGGTTTGTCGTAAATAGCTT
>JAKFGQ010000345.1:0-29420 GCA_021498475.1 Saguinus midas | reverse complement strand
AGAAAAAACAATGTTGTCTCACCATCTGCTTGATTACCTCTACTTTTATTCTTAAACATTGGGAACAAAGAATTAAACATAAAGGTAAATCTAAGACTCCTCCATTATGAGTGAGTATATCCGGTATTTCTTTTTCTGTTCTTGTGTCAGTTTGCTGAGAATGATGTTCTCTAGATTCATCCATGTCCTTACAAAGGACACAAACTCATCATTTTTGATTGCTTCATAATATTCCATGATGTATGTCTGCCACATTTTCTCAGATGTCGATCATCGTTGGGCATTTGGGTTGGTTCCAGTTCTTTGCTATTGTAAACAGTGCTGCAATGAACATTCGTGTGCATGTCTCCTTATAGAAGAACGATTTATAGTCCTTTGGATATATACCCAGTAATGGGATTTCTAGGTCAAATGGAATTTTTATTTCTAGGTCCTTGAGGAATCGCCACACTCTTCCACAATGGTTGAACTAATTTACACTCCCACCAACAGTGTAAGAGTGTTCCTATTTCTCCACATCCTCGCCAGCATCTGCTGTCTCCAGATTTTTTTTTAAATTTTTTATTGCATTATAGGTTTGGGGGTACATGTGCAGAACATGCAAGATAGTTGCATAGGTACACATATGGCAGTGTGCTTTGCTGTCTTCCTCCCCTTCACCCACACTTGGTATTCATCCCCAGGTCATCCCCCCAGACCACCCCTGCTGTCCCTCCCCCATTCCCCCAACAGTTCCCAGTGTATAGAAGACTGCCTCTCTGTGTCCATGTGTTCTCATTTTTCTCACCCACCTATGAGTGAGTATATGCGGTATTTCTTTTTCTGTTCTTGTGTCAGGTTGCTGAGAATGATGTTCTCCAGATTCATCCATGTCCCTACAAAGGACACAAACTCATCATTTTTGATTGCTGCATAATATTCCATGTTGTATATGTGCCACATTTTCCCAGTCCAGTCTCTCATCGATGGGTCTTTGGGTTGGTTCCAGGTCCTTGCTATTGTAAACAGTGCTTCAATGAATATTCGTGTGCATGTGTCCTTATAGTAGAACGATTTATACTCCTTTGGATAGATACCCAGTAATGGGATTGCTGGGTCAAATGGAATTTCTATTTCTAGGTCCCTGAGGAATCGCCACACTGTCTTCCACAATGGTTGAACTAATTTACACTCCCACCAACAGTGTAAGAGTGTTCCTATTTCTTCGCATCCTCTCTAGCATCTGCTGTCTCCAGATTTTTTATGATCGCCATTCTAACTGGTGTGAGATGGTATCTCAATGTGGTTTTGATTTGCATCTCTCTAATGACCAATGATGATGAGCACTTTTTCATATGTTTGTTGGCCTCATGTATGTCTTCTTTTGTAAAGTTTCTGTTCATATCCTTTGCCCATTTTTGAATGGGCTTGTTTGTTTTTTTTTCTGTAAATCTGTTTGAGTTCTTTGTAAATTCTGGATATCAGCCCTTTGTCAGATGTGTAAACTGCAAAGATTTTTTTCCCATTCTGATGGTTGCCGATTCACTCTAGTGACTTTCTCTTTTTCTGTGCAGAAGCTGTGGAGTTTGATTAGGTCCCATTTGTCTATTTTGGCTTTTGTTTCCAATGCTTTTGGTGTTTTGTTCATGAAGTCCTTGCCTACTCCTATGTCCTGAATGGTTTTGCCCAGATTTTCTTCTAGGGTTTTTATGGTGTCAGGTCTTACGTTTAAGTCTTTAATCCATCTGGAGTTAATTTTAGTGTAAGGTGTTAGGAAGGGGTCCAGTTTCTGCTTTCTGCACATGGCTAGCCAGTTTTCCCAACACCATTTATTAAATAGGAAATCCTTTCCCCATTGCCTGTTTTTGTCTGGTTTATCAAAGATAATATGGTTGTAGATATTTTGTGTTGCCTCCGATGCTTCTGTTCTGTTTTATTGGTCTATATCTCTGTTTTGGTATGTGTACCATGCTGTTTTGATTACTGTAGCATTGTAGTATAGTTTAAAGTCTGGTAGTGTAGTGCCTCCCGCTGTGTTCTTTTTGCTTAGAACTGACTTGGCTATGCGGGCTCTTTTTTGGTTCCATATAAAATTCATGGTGGTTTTTTTCCGGTTCTGTGAAGAAATTCAATGATAGTGTGATGCAGCCCTGACGTTTTCATAGGTCTGTTTTATTCTGTGAGCCTCTGAATGTGTGGCCATAATATAGAGACTCTTGAATACTCCTTAGGCTTGCGTTTTTACAGTCGGCTCTAAATGAGTGCTATACGAAATAGAATCCTGAATTTCCCCAAGGTGTATGTTACTCAGTTAGGCTGTGAATATGTGGCTATATAAAATAGAATTCTGACTACAATACAGGTGTTTCTTATTTAATGAAGCACTGAAATAGATGCCACATGTAATAGCATACTAAATATTCCTCAGGTATGTATTATTCTCTGAGGCTCTAAAACGTTGGCCATATAAAATTGTTTTCTGTCTAGACAACAGGCATGTATTTTTGAGTCTAACTCTAAATATTTGGGCATATGGAATAGACTAGTGACTATTCCAAAGTTGTGTATTACTCACACAGGCTTTGATTTTGTGGCCATATAAAATAGACTGGTGTCTATTCCAAATGTGCATTATTCCCTGATGTAGTAAATGAGAGGCTATATTAAGTAGACTCCTAACACTTCCCCAGGTTTCTGTTACTCAGTGAGGCTCTTCTTGTAATACCATATGAAACAGGATGCTGTCTATATTTAATATTTGTATTATTCAGTGAATATGTAAATGAGTTGCTATATAAAATGGACTGCAGAGTACTTTACATTTGTGCATTATTTACTGAGGTTACGAGTCAGTGGCCATATGAAATGGAATCCTGACTAATCCACATGTGCATATTATCCACTGAGGCTATGAATGAGTGTCCAAATGAAATAGACTCCTGGCTACTCCACATTATTTACCGAGGCTCTGAATGAACGTCCATCGAAAATAGACTCCAAATTATTCTCCAGGTATGTATTATTCAGTGAGGCTCAGCAGAGTTGGCCATATTAATTAGACTCTTTACTATATCAAGGGTCTCTTATTCACTGAGGCTCTGAATCTGTGTCTACATGACATAGACTCCTGACTACACCACATTATTCAGTGACACTCTGAATGAGAGGCCACATGAAAAAGTCTCCTGACTATTCCACAGGTGTGCATTACTTAGTGAGACTCTGAATGAGGGGATAAAATAAATCCTGAATATTTTTCCAGGTGTGTACATTTAGTGAGGCTCTCAATGAGTGGCCATAGGAAAGAGACTTCTGACTATTCCACAGGTGTGCATTATTCAGTGACTCTCTGGATTAGTGGCCATAAAAATAGACTCCAGACGATATCACAAGTGTGTAATATTCAGTGAGGCTGTGAAAGAGGGGATATGAAATGGACTTCTAATTACTCCACGTGTGCATTATTCACTGTTTGTCTGAAGGAGGAGCCATATGACATAGACTCCTCATTATTCTCCATGTGTGCATTATTCAAACAGGTTATGTATGAGTGTCCATACCAAATAAACTTCTGACACCTCACCAGGTGTGTATTACTCAGCGATACCCGCAATTAGAGTTCATATAAAACAGACTCCTGACTATCACCCAGGTGTGTATCATTCAGAAAGGCACTTAATACCTGGATATCATAAACAGCCTCCTGATTCCTCCATAGAAGTTTATTATTCACTGAAACTTTGAATGAGAGGCCTGACTATTAAATAGACACCTGACTATTGCTCCATTGTGAATTATTCAATAAGGTTCTAAATGAGTGGTAGTATGAAATAGAATCATGAGGATTCCCCAGGTGTGTATCATTCAGGGAGGCACAGAATGAGTGGCCATATAAAAAATGCTGACTCTTACCCTGGTGTGGATTACTCACTTAGGCTCTAAATGAGTGGGTATTTGAAGTAGACACTTATCTCTTCCCCAGGTGTTTATTATTGAATGAGTCTCTGAGTAAGTGGGCACAAAAAAGCGTCTCAGGTGTGTTTTTCAGGTGTTCATTACTTACAGAGACTCTGAATGTGTAGTCATTTGAAGTAGACCCCTGACTATTTCTAAGGAAAGTATTATTCACAGAGGCTCTGAATGACTGCTCATGTTAAAGAGATTCCTGACTTATCAGATATACATATTATTCACTAAATCACTGAAAGAGTGGCTATATAAAATATACCTTATTTTACTCCACAGGTGTGCGTTATTCTTTTACCATCCAAACGAATCATCATGTGAAATATACACGTGATTATTCCACACATGTGCAGTATTCCAAGAGGTTCTGTATGAGTGTTTATATCAAACAGTCTCGAGACCCTCACATATTTGTATGTCATTCATGAAGCTGCTTAATTTGGGTCTACTTTAAATAGGGTCTTCATTTTTCCACAGCTGTTTGTTATGCACTTAAGCTCTGAATGATAGGCTAAATGAAATATACTCCTTGCTATTGACCCATTGTGCATTATTTGGTAATGCTGTGATTGAGTGGCCATATGACCCGGACTCTGACTATTCCCAAGGTGTGTATTCTTTTGGGTGTTCCGGAATGAGTGACCACATAAAATAGAATCCTGACCCTATCCTCTTGACTATTTCTCAGCTTTGCATTTTTCACTGAGACGGTGGGTGTAAGGTCATATCAAATATTCTCTAGTCTGTTCCCCAGTTCTGACTTATTCAGGGAGACTCTGAATAAGTGGTTATCTATAATAAATTCCTGAGTATTTTCCAGATATATAAGATTCCTCACTGAGGATTTGAATAAGTGTCCATGTGAAATACACCACTGACATTTCCATAGTTCGGAATTATTCTGTGAGGCTCTGAATGAGTGGCCATGATATAGAGACTCCTGAATACTCCTCTAGGCTTTTGTTTTTACATTCGGCTCTAAATGAGTGGCTACATGAAGTAGACACTTAACTCTTCCCCAGGTGTTTATTATTGAATGAGTCTCTGAGTAAGGGGCACAAAAAGAGTCTCAGGTGTATTGCCCAGGTGTTCATTACTTACAGAGACTCTGAATGTGTAGCCATTTGAAGTAGACCCTTGACTGTTTCTGAGGAAAGTATTATTCACAGAGGCTCTGAACGAGTGCCCATGTGAAAGAGATTCCTGACTTATCAGATATACATATTATTCACTAAAACACTGAAAGAGTGGCCTTATAAAATAGAACCCATTTTACTCCACAGGTGTGCATTATTCTTTTACCCTCCAAATGAATCACCATGTGAAATATACAAGTGATTATTCCACACATGTGCAGTATTCAAGAGGTTCTGTATGAGTGTTTATATCAAATAGTCTCCTGACCCTCACATATGTGTATGTCATTCACGAAGCTGCTTAATTTGGGTCTACTTTAAATAGGGTCTTCATTTCTCCACAGCTGTTTATTATGCACTTAAGCTCTGAATGATAGGCTAAATGAAATAGACTCCTTACTATTGCCCATTGTGCATTATTTGGTAATGCTGTGATTGAGTGGCCATATGACCTGGACTCTGACTATTCCCAAGGTGTGTATTCTTTTGGGAGTTTCTGAATGAGTGACCACATAAAATAGACTCCTGACTCTATCCTCTTGACTATTTCTCAGCTCTGCATTTTTCACTGAGTCGGTGGGTGTAAGGTCATATCAAATAGTCTCTAGTCTGTTCCCCAGGTGTGACTTGTGCAGTGAGACTCTGAATAAGTGGCTATATATAATAGATTCCTGAGTATTTTCCAGATATATAAGATTCTTCACTGAGGATTTGAATAAGTGGCCATGTGAAATACACCCCTGACATTTCCATAGGTCTGTATTATTCTGTGAGGCTCTGAATGAGTGGCCATAATATAGAGACTCCTGAATACTCCTTCAGGCTTGCATTTTTACATTCAGCTCTAAATGACTGGCTATAAGAAATAGAATCCTGACTTTCCCCAAGGTGTTTGTTATTCAGTTAGGCTCTGAATATGTGGCTATAAAAATTGATTTCTGAATAAATACAGGTGTTCCTTATTTAATGAAGCACTGAAATAGCTGCCACATGAAATAGCATGCTAAATATTACTCAGGTATGTTTTATTCACTGAGGCTCTGAAACTTTTCCCATATAAAATTGTTTCCCGACTAGACAACAGCCGTGTGTATTTGAGTCTGACTCTAAATATTTTGGCACATGGAATAGACTAGTGACTATTACAAAGTCGTGTATTACTCACACAGGCTTGATTTTGTGGCCATAAAAAATAGACTGGTATCTATTCCACACCTGTGCATTATTCCCTGAAGTAGTAAATGAGAGGCTGTATAAAGTAGACTCCTAACACTTTCGCAGGGTTCTGTTACTCAGTGAGGCTCTTCTTGTGAGACCATATGAAACAAGATGCTGGCTATCTTTAATATTTGTATTATTCACTGAATCTCTGAATGAGTTGCTATATAAAATAGACTTTACATTTGTGCATTATTTACTGAGGTTACGAGTCAGTGGCCAAATATGAAATGGAATCCTGACTAATCCACACATGCATATTATCCACTGAGGCTATGAATGAGTGTCCAAATGAAATAGACTCCTGGCTACTCCACATTATTTACCGAGGCTCTGAATGAACGTCCATCGAAAATAGACTCCAAATTATTCTCCAGGTATGTATTATTCAGTGAGGCTCAGCAGAGTTGGCCATATTAATTAGACTCTTTACTATATCAAGGGTCTCTTATTCACTGAGGCTCTGAATCTGTGTCTACATGACATAGACTCCTGACTACACCACATTATTCAGTGAATCTCTGAATGAGTGGCCATATAAAAAATGCTCGACTATTACCCTGGTGTGGATTACTCACTGAGGCTCTAAATGAGTGGTAGTATGAAATAGAATCATGAGGATTCCCCAGGTGTGTATCATTCAGGAGGCACAGAATGAGTGGCCATATAAAAAATGCTCGACTATTACCCTGGTGTGGATTACTCACTGAGGCTCTAAATGAGTGGTAGTATGAAATAGAATCATGAGGATTCCCCAGGTGTGTATCATTCAGGAGGCACAGAATGAGTGGCCATATGACCTGGACTCTGACTATTCCACAGGTGTGCATTATTCACTGTTCGTCTGAACGAGGAGCCATATGACATAGACTCCTCATTATTCTACATGTGCATTATTCAAACAGGTTATGTATGAGTGTCCATACCAAATAAACTCCTGACACTTGCCCAGGTGTGTATTACTCAGTGATACCCGGAATTAGAGTTCATATAAAATAGACTCCTGACTATCACCCAGGTGTGTATCATTCAGGAAGGCACTTAATTCGTGGATATCTTAAACAGCCTCCTGATTACTCCATAGAAGTTTATTATTCACTGAAACTTTGAATGAGAGGCCTGACTATTAAATAGACACCTGACTATTGCTCCATTGTGAATTATTCAATAAGGTTCTAAATGAGTGGTAGTATGAAATAGAATCATGAGGATTCCCCAGGTGTGTATCATTCAGGGAGGCACAGAATGAGTGGCCATATAAAAAATGCTCGACTATTACCCTGGTGTGGATTACTCACTGAGGCTCTAAATGAGTGGCTACATGAAGTAGACACTTAACTCTTCCCCAGGTGTTTATTATTGAATGAGTCTCTGAGTAAGTGGGCACAAAAAGAGTCTCAGGTGTATTGCCCAGGTGTTCATTACTTACAGAGACTCTGAATGTGTAGCCATTTGAAGTAGACCCTTGACTGTTTCTGAGGAAAGTATTATTCACAGAGGCTCTGAACGAGTGCCCATGTGAAAGAGATTCCTGACTTATCAGATATACATATTATTCACTAAAACACTGAAAGAGTGGCCTTATAAAATAGAACCCATTTTACTCCACAGGTGTGCATTATTCTTTCCCTCCAAACGAATCACCATGTGAAATATACAAGTGATTATTCCACACATGTGCAGTATTCAAGAGGTTCTGTATGAGTGTTTATATCAAATAGTCTCCTGACCTCACATATGTGTATGTCATTCACGAAGCTGCTTAATTTGGGTCTACTTTGAATAGGGTCTTCATTTCTCCACAGCTGTTTATTATGCACTTAAGCTCTGAATGATAGGCTAAATGAAATAGACTCCTTACTATTGCCCCATTGTGCATTATTCGGTAATGCTGTGATTGAGTGGCCATATGACCTGGACTCTGACTATTCCCAAGGTGTGTATTCTTTCAGGAGTTTCTGAATGAGTGACCACATAAAATAGACTCCTGACTCTATCCTCTTGACTATTTCTCAGCTCTGCATTTTTCACTGAGACGGTGGGTGTACGGTCATATCAAATAGTCTCTAGTCTGTTCCCAGGTGTGACTTATGCAGTGAGACTCTGAATAAGTGGCTATATATAATAGATTCCTGAGTATTTTCAGATATATAAGATTCTTCACTGAGGATTTGAATAAGTGGCCATGTGAAATACACCCTGATGTTTCCATAGGTCTGTATTATTCTGTGAGGCTCTGAATGAGTGGCCATAATATAGAGACTCCTGAATACTCCTTAGGCTTGCGTTTTACATTCGGCTCTAAATGAGTGGCTATACAAAATAGAATTCTGACTTTCCCAAGGTGTATGTTATTCAGTTAGGCTCTGAATATGTGGCTATACAAAATAGAATTCTGACTACAATACAGGTGTTCCTTATTTAATAAAGCACTGAAATAGATGCCACATGTAATAGCATACTAAATATTCCTCAGGTATGTATTATTCACTGAGGCTCTGAAACTTTGGCCATATAAAATTGTTTCCTGTCTAGACCACAGGGTGTATTTTTGAGTCTGACTCTAAATATTTGGGCATATGGAATAGACTAGTGACTATTCCAAAGTTGTGTATTACTCACACAGGCTTTGATTTTGTGGCCATATAAAATAGACTGGTGTCTATTCCACATGTGTGCATTATTCCCTGAGGTAGTAAATGAGAGGCTATATAAAGTAGACTCCTAACACTTCCCCAGGTTTCTGTTACTCAGTGAGGCTCTTCTTGTGAGACCATATGAAACAGGATGCTGTCTATCTTTAATATTTGTATTATTCAGTGAATCTCTGAATGAGTTGCTATATAAAATAGACTGCTGAGTACTTTACATTTGTGCATTATTTACTGAGGTTACGAGTCAGTGGCCATATGAAATGGAATCCTGACTAATCCACACGTGCATATTATCCACTGAGGCTATGAATGAGTGTCCAAATGAAATATACTTCTCACTATTGCCCCATTGTGCATTATTCGGTGATGCTGTGATTGAGTGGCCATATGACCTGGAATCTGACACTTCCCAAGGTGTGTATTCTTTCTGAAGTTTCTGAATGAGTGACCACATATAATAGACTCCTGACCCTATCTTCTTGACTATTTCTTAGCTCTGCATTTTTCACTGAGACGGTGGGTGTACGGTCATATCAAATAATCTCTAGTCTGTTTCCCAACTGTGGCTAATGCAGTGAGACTCTTAATAAGTGGCTATATATAATAGATTCCTGAGTATTTTTCAGATGTATGAGGTTCTGCACTGAGAATTTGAATAAGTGGCCATGTGAAATACACCCCTGATGTTTCCATAGGTCTGTATTATTCTGTGAGGTTCTTAATGTGTGGTCATAATATACAGACTCCTGAATACTCCTTAGGCTTGCATTTTATATTTGGCCCTAAATGAGTGGCTATAGGAAATAGAATCCTAACTTTCCCAAGGTGTATGTTATTCAGTTAGGCTCTGAATATGTGGATATACAAAATAGAATTCTGACTACAATACATGTGTTCCTTATTTAATAAAGCACTAAAATAGATGCCACATGTAATAGCATACTAAATATTTCTCATGTATGTATTATTCACTGAGGCTCTGAAACTATGGCCATATAAAATTGTTTCCTGTCTAGACCACAGTCGTGTATTTTTTGAGTCTGCCTCTAAATATTTGGGCTTATGGAATAAACTAGTGACTATACCAAAGTTGTGTATTACTCACACAGGCTTTAATTTTGTGGCCATATAAAATATACTGGTGTCTATTCCACACGTGTGCATTATTCCCTGAGGTAGTAAATGTGAGGCTATATAAAAAAGGATCCTAACACTTCCCCAGGTTTCTGTTACTCAGTGAGGCTCTTCTTGTGAGACCATATGAAACAGGATGCTGTCTATCTTTAATATTTGTATTATTCAGTGAATCTCTGAATGAGTTGCTATCTAAAATAGACTGCTGAGTACTTTACATTTGTGCATTATTTACTGAGGTTATGACTCCGTGGCAATATGAAATGGAATCCTGACTAATCCACACCTGTATATGATCCACTGAGGCTATGAATGAGTGTCCAAATGAAATAGACTCCTGGCTACTCCACATTACTTACAAGGCTCTGAATGTACGTCCATCAAAAATAGACTCCAAATTATTCTCCAGGTATGTATTATTCAGTGAGGCTCAGCAGAGTTGGCCATATTAATTAGACTCTTTACTATATCAAGGGTCCCTCTTATTCACTGAGGCTCTGAATCTGTGTCTACATGACATAGACTCCTGACTACACCACATTATTCAGTGACACTCTGAATGACAGGCCACATGAAAAAGTCTCCTGACTATTCCACAGGTGTGCATTACTTAGTGAGACTCTGAATGAGGGATAAAAGTAACTCCTGAATATTTTTTCAGGTGTGTACATTTAGTGAGGCTCTCAGTGGCCATAGGAAAGAGACTTCTGACTATTCCACAGGTGTGCATTATTCAGTGACTCTCTGGATTAGTGGCCATAAAAAATAGACTCCAGACGATATCACAAGTGTGTAATATTCAGTGAGGCTGTGAAAGAGGGCCATATGAAACGAACTTCTAATTACTTCACGTGTGTGTTATTCACTGTTTGTCTGAATGAGGAGCCGTATGACATAGACTCCTCATTATTCTCCATGTGTGCATTATTCAAACAGGTTATGTATGAGTGTCCATACCAAATAAACTCCTGACACTCCCCAGGTGTGTATTACTCAGCGATACCTGGAATTAGAGTTCATATAAAATAGACTCCTGACTATCACCCAGGTGTGTATCATTCAGGAAGGCACTTAATTCGTGGATATCTTAAACAGCCTCCTGATTCCTCCATAGAAGTTTATTATTCACTGAAACTTTGAATGAGAGGCCTGACTATTAAATAGACACCTGACTATTGCTCCATTGTGAATTATTCAATAAGGTTCTAAATGAGTGGTAGTATGAAATAGAATCATGAGGATTCCCCAGGTGTGTATCATTCAGGGAGGCACAGAATGAGTGGCCATATAAAAATGCTCGACTATTACCCTGGTGTGGATTACTCACTGAGGCTCTAAATGAGTGGCTACATGAAGTAGACACTTAAATCTTCCCAGGTGTTTATTATTGAATGAGTCTCTGAGTAAGTGGGCACAAAAAGAGTCTCAGGTGTATTGCCCAGGTGTTCATTACTTACAGAGACTCTGAATGTGTATCCATTTGAAGTAGACCCTTGACTGTTTCTGAGGAAAGTATTATTCACAGAGGCTCTGAACGAGTGCCCATGTGAAAGAGATTCCTGACTTATCAGATATACATATTATTCACTAAAACACTGAAAGAGTGGCCTTATAAAATAGACCCATTTTACTCCACAGGTGTGCATTATTCTTTTACCCTCCAAACGAATCCCCATGTGAAATATACAAGTGATTATTCCACACATGTGCAGTATTCAAGAGGTTCTGTTTGAGTGTTTATATCAGTCTCCTGATCCTAACATATGTGTATGTCATTCTCGAAGCTTCTTAATTTGGGTCTACTTTGAATAGGGTCTTCATTTCTCCACAGCTGTTTATTATGCACTTAAGCTCTGAATGATAGGCTAAATGAAATAGACTCCTTACTATTGCCCCATTGTGCATTATTCGGTAATGCTGTGATTGAGTGGCCATATGACCTGGACTCTGACTATTCCCAAGGTGTGTATTTTTTTGGGGTTTCTGAATGAGTGACCACATAAAATAGACTCCTGACTCTATCCTCTTGACTATTTCTCAGCTCTGCATTTTTCACTGAGACGGTGGGTGTACGGTCATATCAAATAGTCTCTAGTCTGTTCCCCAGGTGTGACTTGTGCATTGAGACTCTGAATAAGTGGCTATATATAATAGATTCCTGAGTATTTTCCAGATATATAAGATTCTTCACTGAGGATATGAATAATTGGCCATGTGAAATACACCCCTGACATTTCCATAGGTCTGTATTATTCTGTGAGGCTCTGAATGAGTGGCCATAATATAGAGACTCCTGAATACTTCTTAGACTTGCGTTTTCACATTCGGCTCTAAATGAGTGGCTATACGAAATAGAATCCTGACTTTCCCCAAGGTGTATGTTATTCAGTTAGGCTCTGAATATGTGGCTATACAAAATAGAATTCTGACTACAATACAGGTGTTCCTTATTTAATGAAGCACTGAAATAGATACCACATGTAATAGCATACTAAATATTCCTTAGGTATGTATTATTCACTGAGGCTCTGAAACTTTGGCCATATAAAATTGTTTCCCGTCTAGACCACAGGTGTGCATTTCTGAGTCTTACTCTAAATATTTGGGCATATGGAAGAGACTAGTGACTATTCCAAAGTTGTGTATTACTCACACAGGCTTTGATTTTGTGGCCATATAAAATAGACTGGTGTCTATTCCACACCTGTGCATTATTTCCTGAGGTAGTAAATGAGAGGCTATATAAAGTAGACTCCTAACACTTCCCCAGGTTTCTGTTACTCAGTGAGGCTCTTCTTGTGAGACCATATGAAATAGGATACTGTCTATCTTTAATATTTGTATTATTCAGTGAATCTCTGAACGAGTTGCTATATAAAATAGACTACTGAGTACTTTACATTTGTGCATTATTTACTGAGGTTACGAGTCAGTGGCCATATGAAATGAAATTTTGACTAATTTATACGTGCATATTATTCACTGAGGCTATGAATGAGTGTCCAAATGAAATAGACTCCTTGATACTCCACATTATTTACCGAGGCTCTGAATGAACCTCCATTGAAAATAGACTCCAAATTATTCTCCAGTTATGTATTACTCAGTGAGGCTCAGCAGAGTTGACCATATTAATTAGACTTTTTACTATATCAAGGGTCTCTCTTATTCATTGAGGCTCTGAATCTGTGTTTACATGATAAAGACTCCTGACTAAACCAGATTATTCAGTGACAGTCCGAATGACGTTCCACATAAAAATGTCTCCTTACTATTCCCAGGTGTGAATTACTTAGTGAGACTTTGAATGAGCTGATAAAAGTAAATCCTGTGGGTGAGGCTTCAAATATGGCGTCGTAGAGGCGACTCATTATTGCAGCTCTCAGTGAAGGTGCAGATGGTGAGTCCTAGCCACATGCTCGGATGGACCTTTTTTGCCCACAGAGCGTTGAAAGTCCCATTTGTGGAAGAGACACGGGATGCTAGCCCAGCCGGCTCACACGGCCAGTTTGGCTGGCACTGTAGAACATCAGGACCTGGAGCGAAACTCACTGATCTGGGTGCCCTGTTAAACAGGCAATATCAGGTTTGGAAGGGCAGATTGGCATGTCCATCTGATTGAGCGGGACTTAGACAATGAGCCAGACCATTAGATTTTTGAGAAGCATGATCTGAGCCAGTGTAGTGGGCAGCAGCACGGTAGATTGCACGGATCCCAGTGCCCTATCGGCAGGCAACTGGAGCGCCAGTGAGAAAGTAAACCGTTCAGCTTAGGGAGAAAAAGAGAGAGAGAGAGAGGCTGGACTCTGAGGCAGGGAGCTAGGTGATAAGGCTCAGCAGGTCCCACCCTCACAGGGAGAAGCAGGGTGGTGATTGGAGGCACTCAGGACTGAGAGTTTTCCTGCCAGCATCTAGGATGGTGCAGCCTGGTGGTGAAGGGGCATCCGCCACTACAGATGCAATCCACCCCTACTGAAGTACTGCCCAGGGCTGACGCATCCTGCAATTGCTGAGGCAACCTGCCATAACAGAGAGACTCTGCCAGCAGAGCGGAGTGCTCCACAGCAGAATTTAGCCCCGCCCCAGGAGTGCAGACCGGTGCTAGCATGGCAGAGCCCCAGTGGGAAAATAGTGAATAGACTGCCTCCTATTGGGGCAGGACAGTGCAAGAGATATACAGAAAGCACCATCTCCCTGAGACAGAGCATCTAAGGGGAGAAAAAAGGGGGGTTATGAGTTCTGTTTGCAGCAGACAGAAACACATTCACCCAACAACCCTGAATGAACAACGGAACTCACAGCTAAGCACTGGAGCTCCTATAAAGCACAGATTATCTCTTCAAGCAGCTCCCTGACCCCTGTATATCCAACGAGTCACCACAAAAAAGGACTAATCAGACTGACATTTGGCGGGCATGATTCTGGAACAAAGAGAGCAGAAGAAACTGGTAGCATCCCTCACTGTTCCACAGCTGCTACAGGTGTACCCAACACAAGCAGGGCCTGGAGTGGACCTCAGCACTCGCACAGCAGAGGGGCTAGAACATTAGAAGGAAGACTAAGTAAGAGAAATATTTCATCATCACCAATCTGGGCATCCACACAGAGACCCAAATGAAAAATCAGCAACTACTAAGATGACAGGTGGATAAATCCATAAAGATGGGAAGAAACCAGCGCAAAAAGGAGAAAAACACCAAAACCAAAACAACTCACCTCCTAAAAAAACCAAACCTCCTCACCAGCAAGGGAGCAAAGCAGGACGGAGAATGAGTGTGACAAAATGACGGAATCAGACTTCAGAAAGTGAATAATGAGAAACTTAAGTGAGCTAAAAGAACATGTTTTAATCAGTGCAAAGAAACTTGAAAGAAAGACTTGAAGAAAACTTTGAGGAAATGATAACAAGAATGGACAACTTAGAGACGAATATGAATGAATTGAAGGATATGAAAAACACAACACGAGAATTTTGTGAAGCATGCACACGTTTTAACAACCGAATTGACCAAGCAGAAAAAGCATATCAGAAGTCGAAGATCAATTCAATGAAATTAAATGAGAAACCAAGAGTAAATAAAAAGTCGCAAAAAATAATGAATAAAATCTCCAAGGAATGTGGGACTATGTGAAGAGACCCAACCTACGTTTGATAGGTGTACCAGAATGTGATGAAGAGAATGAATCCAAGATAGAAAACACTCTTCTTAATATTATCCAGGAAAATTTCCCCAACCTAGGGAGACAGGTCAATACTCAACTCCAGGAAATACAGAGAACACCACAAAGACACTGCACAAGAAGAGCAACCACAAGGCACATAATCGTCATATTCAGCAGGGTTGAAATGAAGAAGAAAATACTAAGGGCAGCCAGAGAGAAAGGTCAAGTCACCCACAAAGGGAAGCCCATCGAACTCACAGCAGATATTTCTGCAGAGACTCTACAAGCCAGAAGAGAGTGCGGGCCAATATTCAACATTCTTAAAAAAAAGAACTTTCAACCCAGAATTTCATATCCAGCCAAACTGAGCTTCATAAGTGAAGAAAAAGTAAAATCCTTCATGAACAAGCAAGTACTCAGAGATTTTGTCACCACTAGGCCTGCTTTACAAAAGCTCCTGAAAGAGGCACTACACAAAGAAAGAAACAACCAGTACCAGCCATCCTAAAAGCATACAAAATGCTAAAGAGCATCAACAAAATGAAGAATCTACATGAACCAATGGGCAAACTGCCAGCTGGCATCAAAATGGCGGTATCGAATTCACACATAACAATATGAACCCTAAATGTAAATGGGCTAAATGCACCAATCAAAAGACACAGACTGGCAAATTGGATAAAAACCAAAACCGAGGCGTCAGAGGTGACTCAGGATTGCAGCTCTCGGTGAAGGCGCAGAGGGTGAGTCCTAGCCGCATCCTCGGATGTTCCTTTTATGCCCACAGAGCGTTGAAAGTTTCAGGTGTGGGAGAGACACAAACGCTAGCAGCCGGCTAACACAGCCGGCTCCCGCGCCTCTTCGGCGCAGCAGCGGGTCTGGGTGCCCTGTTAAACCGGCAATCTGAGATTTGGAAGGGCAGATTGGCATGTCCATCTGATTGAGCAGGACTTGGACAATGAGCCAGACCAGGAGTTTCCTGGGAAGCGTGATCTGAGCCGGGTAGTGGGCAGCGGCACGGAGATCGACGGATCCCAGTGCCCTATCGGCAGGCTCCTGGGGCGCCAGTGAGAGAGTCGACCTTTCAGCTTGGGGAGAGAGAGAGAGAGAGAGGACGGACTCTGAGGCAGGGAGCTGGGTGATCGGGCTCGGCGGTCCCACGCTCACGGGACAAGCAGGGCGGCGACTGGAGGCGCTTGGGGCTGAGAGTTTTGTTGCCAGCATCTGGGACTTTGCAGCCCGGTCAGGGAGGGGCGTCCACCATTGATGACGAAGTGCACCCCATAAGTACCGCCCAGGACTGCCTGCCGTTGCCGAGGCAACCTGCCATAACAGAGACTCCGCTCCACAGCAGAAGGAGCCAGCAGGTCAGAGCCCTGGCAGGCAAATAGTGAATAGACTGCCATCTAGTGGGGCAGGACAGTGCAACAGATACTCATAAAGAAAGCCCCAACTCCCTGAGACAGAGCATCTAAGGGTGAAAAAAAAGAGTGGTGTTTTATGAGTTCTATTGCAGCAGACATAAACAACCTCCCAACAACCCTGAATGAACAACGGAGCTCACAGCTCAGCACTGGAGCTCCTATAAAGCACAGACTGTCTCCTCAAGCAGCTCCCTGACCCCTGTATATCCAAGGAGTCACCCCAGAAAAGGACTAATCAGACTGACATTTGGCTGGCATCATTCTGGAACAAGGGCAGCAGAAGAAGAAACTGGTATCATCCCTCATTGTTCTGCAGCTGCTGCAGGTATACCCCAGACAAGCAGGGCCTGGAGTGGACCTCAGCACTCATACAGCAGAGAGGATAGATCATTAGAGGGAAAACTAAGTAACAGAAATACTTCATCATCAACAATCTCAGTGTCCACACAGAGACCCAATTGAAAAATCAGCCAATACTAAGACGACAGGCGGATAAATCCATAAAGATGGGAAGAAACCAGCGCAAAAAGGAGGAAAACACCCAAAACCAAAACACCTCACCTCCAAAAAAGGACCAAAACTCCTCACCAGCAAGGGAACAAAGCTGGACAGAGAATGAATGTGATGAAATGACGGAATCAGACTTCAGAAAGTGGATAATGAGAAACTTCAGTGAGCTAAAGGAACATGTTCTAAACCAGTGCAAAGAAACTAAGAACCTAGAAAAAGATTTGAAAAAGATTCGAGGAATTGATAACGAGAATGGACAACTTAGAGAGGAATATGAATGAATTGAAGGAGCTGAAAACACAACACGAGAACTTCAAGCATGCACAAGTTTCAACAGCCGAATTGACCAAGCAGAAGAAAGAATATCAGAAGTTGAAGATCAACTCAATGAAATAAAACGAGAAACCAAGATTAAAGAAAAAAAAGTGCAAAAGGAATGAACAAAATCTCCAAGAAATGTGGGACTATGTGAAGAGACCCAACCTACGTTTGATAGGTGTACCAGAATGTGAAGAGAATGAATCCAAGCTGGAAAACACTCTTCAGGATATTATCCAGGAAAATTTCCCCAACCTAGCAAGACAGGTCAATACTCAACTCCAGGAAATACAGAGAACACCACAAAGATACTCTGCAAGAAGAGCAACCCCAAGGCACATAATCGTCAGATTCACTAGGGTTGAAACGAAGGAGAAAATACTAAGGGCAGCCAGAGAGAAAGGTCAGGTCACCCACAAAGGGAAGCCCATCAGACTCACAGCAGATCTCTCGGCAGAGACTCTACAAGCCAGAAGAGAGTGGGGCCAATATTCAACATCCTTAAAGAAAAGAGCTTTCAACCCAGAATTTCATATCCAGCCAAACTGAGCTTCATAAGTGAAGGAAAAATAAAATCCTTCACGAACAAGCAAGTACTCAGAGATTTTGTCACCACTAGGCCTGCTTTACAAGAGCTCCTGAAAGAGGCACTACACATAGAAAGAAACAACCAGTTCCAGCCATCCTAAAAGCATACCAAATGCTAAAGACCATCAACAAAATGAAGAATGTACATGAACCAACGGGCAAAACAGCCAGCTAGCATCAAAATGGCAGTATCAAATTCACACATAACAATATTAACCCTGAATGTAAATGGGCTAAATGCACCAATCAAAAGACACAGACTGGCAAATTGGATAAAACCAAAACCCATCGGTGTGCTGTATCCAGGAAACCCACCTCACATGCAAAGATACACAAAGGCTCAAAATAAAGGGATGGAGGAAGATTTACCAAGCAAATGGAGAGCAAAAAAAAGCAGGAGTTGCAATTTCATCTCTGATAAAATAGACTTTAAAGTAACAAAGATCAAAAGGGACAAAGAAGGTCATTACATAATGGTAAAAGGATCGATACAACAAGAAGAGATAACGATTCTAAATATATATGGACCCAATGTAGGAGCACCCAGATATATAAGGCAAGTTCTTAATGACTTACAAAGGACTTAGACTCCCACACAATAATAGTGGGAGACTTTAACACTCCACTGTCAATAGCAGACAGATCAACCAGACAGAAAATTAACAAGGATATCCAGGACTTGAACTCAGACCTGGAACAAGCAAACCTGATAGACATTTACAGAACTCTCCACCCCAAATCCACAGAATATACATTCTTCTCAGCACCACATCACACCTACTCCAAAATTGACCACATAATTGGAAGTAAAGCACTCCTCAGCAAATGCAAAACAACGGAAATCATAACAAACAGTCTCTCAGACCATAGTGCAATCAAGTTGGAACTCAGAATTCAGAAAATAACTCAGAACGCACAGCTTCATGGAAACTGAACAACTGGCTCTTGAATGTTGATTGGATAAACAATGAAATGAAGGCAGAAATAAAGAAGTTCTTTGAAACCAACGAGAATGAAGACACAACGTACCAGAATCTCTGGGACACATTTAAAGCAGTCTGTAGAGGAAAATATATAGCAATAAGTGCCCACATGAGAAGAGTGGAGAGATCCAAAATTGACACCCTATCGTCAAAATTGAAAGAGCTAGAGGAGCAAGATCAAAAAGCTCAAAACCTAGCCGAAGACAAGAAATAACTAAGATCAGAGCAGAACTGAAGGAGATAGAGACAAGAAAACCCTTCAAAAATCAATAAATCTAAGAGCTGGTTTTCGAAAAGATCAACAAAATAGACAGACCACTAGCCAGACTGATAAAAAAAGAGAGAACAACCAAATAGATGCAATAAAAAAACGATAAAGGAAATCACCACAGATTCCACAGAAATTCAAACCATCATCAGAGAATACTACAAACAACTCTATGCACATAAACTAGTAAATCAGGAAGAAATGGATAAATTCCTGGACGCCTGTGTCCTCCCAAGCCTAAACCAGGAGGAAGCCGAAACTATGAATAGACCAATAACAAGGTCTGAAGTTGAGGCAGCAATTAAACCTACCACACAAAAAAGCCCAGGTCCAGATGGGTTCACAGCTGAATTCTACCAGACACACAAAGAGGATCTGGTACCATTCCTTCTGAAACTATTCCAAATAATCCAAAAGAGGAACCCTTCCCAAATCATTTTATGAGACCAACATCATCCTGATACCAAAACCTGGCAGAGACTCAACAAGAAAAGAAAACTTCAGGCCAATATCCATGATGAACATAGATGCAAAAATCTTCAATAAAATACTGGCAAACCGATTGCAACAGCACATTAAAAACTTATCCATCATGATCAAGTAGGATTCATCCGGGGATGCAAGGCTGGTTCAACATACGTCTATAAATGTAATTCACCACATAAACAGAAGCAAAACAAAAATCACATGATTATCTCAATTGATGCAGAGAAGGCATTTGACAAAATTCAACAGCCCTTTATGCTAAAACCCTCAATAAACTTGGTATTGATGGAACATATCTCAAAGTAATAAAAGCTATTTATGACAAACCAACAGCCAATATCATACTTAATGGGCAAAACTGGAAGCATTCCCTTTGAAATCCGGCACTGAACAAGGATGCCCTCTCTCACCACTTCTATTCAACATAGTACTGGAAGTTCTAGCCAGAGCAATCAGGCAAGAAAAAGAAATAAAGGGTATTCAAATAGGAAGGTGGAAGCCAAATTGTCTCTATTTGCAGACGACATGATAGTATACCTAGAAGACCCCATCACCTCAGCCCAAAAGCTCCTGCAACTGATAAGCAACTTCAGCAAAGTCTCAGGATATAAAATCAATGTTCAAAAATCACAAGCATTCCTATACACCAATAACAGACTTAAAGAGAACCAAATCAAGAACGAACTGCCATTCACAATTGCTACAAAGAAAATAAAATACCTAGGAATACAACTCACTAGGAATGTAAGGGACCTCTTTAAGGAAAACTACAAACAACTGCTCAACGAAATAAGAGGACACAAACAGATGGAGAAACATTCCATGTTCGTGGTTAGGAAGAATCAATATCGTGAAAATGGCTATACTGCCCAAAGTAATTTACACAATCAATGCTATCCCCATCAAACTACCATTGAATTTCTTCACAGAACTGGAAAAACCACCATGAATTTCATATGGAACCAAAAAAGCCGCATAGCCAAGTCAATTCTAAGCAAAAAGAACACAGCGGGAGGCATCACCAGACTTCAAACTATACTACAAGGCTACAGTAATCAAAACAGCATGGTACTGGTACCAAAACAGAGATATAGACCAATGGAACAGAACAGAGGCATCGGAGGCAACACAACACATCTACAACCATATTATCTTTGATAAACCAGACAAAAACAGGCAATGGGAAAGGATTCCCTATTTAATAAATGGTGTTGGGAAAACTGGCTAGCCATGTGCAGAAAGCAGAAACTGGACCCCTTCCTGACACCTTACACTAAAATTAACTCCAGATGGATTAAAGACTTAAACGTAAGACCTGACACCATAAAAACCCTAGAAGAAAATCTAGGCAAAACCATTCAGGACATAGGAGTAGGCAAGGACTTCATGAACAAAACACCAAAAGCATTGGCAACAAAAGCCAAAATAGACAAATGGGACCTAATCAAACTCCACAGCTTCTGCACGGCAAAAGAAACAGTCACTAGAGTGAATCGGCAACCATCAGAATGGGAAAAATCTTTGCAGTTTACACATCTGACAAAGGGTTGATATCCAGAATTTACAAAGAACTCAAACAGATTTACAGGAAAAAAACAAACAAGCCCATTCAAAATGGGCAAAGGATATGAACAGAAACTTTACAAAAGAAGACATACATGAGGCCAACAAACATATGAAAAAGTGCTCATCGTCATTGGTCATTAGAGATGCAAATCAAAACCACATTGAGATACCATCTCACGCCAGTTAGAATGGCGATCATTAAAAATCTGGAGACAGCAGATGCTGGAGAGGATGTGGAGAAATAGGAACACTCTTACACTGTTGGTGGGAGTGTAAATTAGTTCAACCATTGTGGAAGACAGTGTGGCGATTCCTCAGGGACCTAGAAATAGAAATTCCATTTGACCCAGCAATCCCATTACTGGGTATCTATCAAGGACTATAAATCGTTCTACTATAAGGACACATGCACACGAATGTTCATTGCAGCACTGTTTACAATAGCAAAGACCTGGAACCAACCCAAATGCCCAACGATGATAGACTGGACTGGGAAAATGTGGCACATATACACCATGGAATATTATGCAGCAATCAAAAATGATGAGTTTGTGTCCTTTGTAGGGACATGGATGAATCTGGAGAACATCATTCTCAGCAAACTGACACAAGAACAGAAAAGAAATACCACATATACTCACTCATAGGTGGGTGAGAAAAATGAGAACACATGGACACAGAGGCGGTCTACTATACACTGGGGACTGTTGGGGGAATGGGGAGGGACAGCGGGGGCTGGGGGATAGCCTGGGGATGAATACCAAGTGTGGGTGAGGGGAGGAAGCAGCAAAGCACACTGCCATGTGTGTACCTATGCAACTATCTTGCTCGTTCTGCACATGTACCCCAAACCTATAATGCAATAAAAATTAAAAAAAAATAAAAATAAAAAGTCCAAAAAAAAAAAAAAAAAAAAACCATCGGTGTGCTGTATTCAGGAAACCAACCACACACGCAAGGATACACAAAGGGTCAAAATAAAGGAATTTACCAAGCAAATGGGAGTTGCAATTCTCATCTCCTGATAAAATAGACTTTAAAGCAACAAAAGATCAAAAGGGACAAAGAAGGTCATTACATAATGGTAAAAGGATCGATACAACAAGAAGAGCTAACGATTATAAATATATATATATATAGACCCAATGCAGGAGCACCCAGATATATAAGGCAAGTTCTAATCACTTAAAAAGAGACTTAGACTCCCACACAATAATAATGGGAGACTTTAACACTCCACTGTCAATATCAGACAGATCCACCAGACAAAAAATTAACAAGGATATCCAGGACTTGAATTCAGACCTGGAACAAGCAAACCTGATAGACATTAACAGAACTCTCCACCCCAAATCCACAGAATATGCATTCTTCTCAGCATCATATCACACCTACTCCAAAATTGACCACATAATTGGAAGTAAAGCACTCCTCAGCAAATGCAAAACAACTGAAATCATAACAAACAGTCTCTCAGAACACAGTGCAATCGACTTGGAATACAGAATTCAGAAAATAACGCAGAACTGCACAGCTTCATGGAAACTGAAAAACTGGTTCTTGAATGTTGATGGGATAAACAAAGAAATGAAGGCAGAAATAAATAAGTTCTTTGAAACCAACGAGAATGAAGACACAACGTACCAGAATCTCTGGGACACATTTAATGCAGTCTGTAGAGGAAAATATATAGCAATAAGTGCCCACATAAGAGGAGTGGAGAGATCCAAAATTGACACCCTATCATCAAAATTGAAAGAGCTAGAGGAGCAAGATCAAAAAAGCTCAAAACCTAGCCAAAGACAAGAAATAGCTAAGATCAGAGCAGAACTGAAGGAGATAGAGACAAGAGAAACCATTCAGAAAACTCAATGAATCCAAAAGTTGGTTTTTCGAAAAGATCAACAAAATAGACAGACCACAAGCCAGACTGATAAAAAAGAAAAGAGATAACAAACAAATATATGCAATAAAAAACGATAAAGCCTAAATCACCAGAGATTCCACAGAAATTCAATCCATCATCAGAGAATACTACAAACAACTCTATGCACATAAACTAGTAAATCAGGAAGAAAGGGATAAATTCCTGGACACCTGTGTCCTCACAAGCCTAAACCAGGAGGAAGCCGAAACTATGAATAGACCAATAACAAGGTCTGAAGTTGAGGCAGCAATTAAGAGCCTACCACACAACAAAAGCCCAAGTCCAGATGGGTTCACAGCGAATTCTACCAGACACACAAAGAGGATCTGGTACCATTGCTGAAACTATTCCAAATAATTCCAAGAGGAACCCTTCCCAAATCATTTTATGAGACCAACATCATCCTGATACCAAAACCTGGCAGAGACTCAACAAGAAAAGAAAACTTCAGGCCAATATCCATGATGAACATAGATGCAAAATCTTCAATAAAATACTGGCAAACCGATTGCAACAGCACATTAAAAACTTATCCATCATGATCAAGTAGGATTCATCCCGGGGATGCAAGTCTGGTTCAACATACGCAAGTCTATAAATGTAATTCACCACATAAACAGAAGCAAAATCAAAAACCACATGTATATATCAATTTATGCAGAGAAGGCATTTGACAAAATTCAACAACCCTTTATGCTAAAATCCCTCAATAAACTTGGTATTGATGGAACATATCTCAAAGTAATAAAAGCTATTTATGACAAACCAACAGCCAATATCATACTTAACTGGCAAAAACTGGAAGCATTCCCTTTGAAATCTGGAACTAGACATGGATGCCCTGTCTCACCACTCCTATTTAACGTAGTACTGGAAGTTCTAGCCAGAGCAATCAGGCAAGGAAAAGAAATAAAGTGTATTCAAATAAAATAGGTGGAAGCCAAAATGTCTCTAACTACAGAAGACATGAGAGTATACATAGAAGACCCAATCACATCAACCCAAAAACTCCTGAAACTGATAAGTACCTTCAGCAAAGTCTCAGAATATAAAATCAATGTGCAAAAATCACAGGCATTCCTGTACACCAATAACAGACTTAAAGAGAACTAAATCAAAAGTGGACTGCCATTCACAATTGCTACGAAGAGAATAAAATACCTAGGAATGCAACTCACAAGGAACGTAAGGGACCTCTTCAAGGAAAATTACAAACCACTGCTCAACGAAATAAGAGAGGACACAAACAGATGGAAAAGTATTCCATGTTCGTGGTTAGAAATAATCAATATTGTGAAAATGGCTATAGTGCCCAATGTAATTTACACAATCAATGCTATCCCCATCAAATTACAATTAAATTTTTCCACAGAATTGGAAAAACCCACCATGAACATCATATGGAACCAAAAGCGAGCCCGCGTAGCCATGTTAATTCTAAGCAAAAAGAACGCAGCGGGAGGCATCACACTACCAGACTTCAAATAATACTACAAGGCTAAAGTAATCAAAACAGCATGGTACTGGTACCAAAACAGAGATATAGACCAATGGAACAGAACAAAGGCATTGGAGGCAAGACAACATATCTACAACCATATAATCTTTGATAAACCAGACAAAAAAACAATGGGGAAAGGATTCCTGTTTAATAAATGGTGTTGGGAAAACTGGCTAGCCATGTGCAGAAAGCAGAAACTGGACCCCTTCCTGACACCTTACACTAAAATTAACTCCAGATGGATTAAAGACTTAAACATAAGACCTGACACCATAAAACCCTAGAAAAATCTAGGCAAAACCATTCAGGACATAGGAGTAGGCAAATGACTTCATGACAAAACACCAAAAGCATTGGCAACAAAGCCAAAATAGACAAATGGGACCTAATCAAACTCACAGCTTCTGCATGGCAAAGAAACAGTCACTAGAGTGAATCGGCAACCATCAGAATGGAAAAATCTTTTGCAGTTTACCATCTGACAAAGGGCTGATATCCAGAATTTACAAAGAACTCAAACAGATTTACAGGAAAAAAACAAACAAGCCCATTCAAAAATGGGCAAAGGATATGAACAGACACTTTACAAAGAAGACATACATGAGGCCAACAACACATATGAAAAAGTGCTCATCATCACTGGTCATTAGAGATGCAAATCAAAACCACATTGAGATACCATCTCAGCCAGTTAGAATGGCGATCATTAAAAATCTGGAGACAACAGATGCTGGAGAGGATGTGGAGAAATAGAACACTCTTACACTGTTGGTGGGAGTGTAAATTAGTTCAACCATTGTGGAAGACAGTGTGGCGATTCCTCAGGGATCTAGAAATAGAAATTCCATTTGACCAGCAATCCCATTACTGGGTATCTATCAAGGACTATAAATTTTTCTACTATAAGGACACATGCACAAGAATGTTCATTGCAGCACTGTTTACAAGAGTAAAGACGTGGAACAAACCCAAATGCCCATCGATGATAGACTGGACTGGGAAAATGTGGCACATATACACGAAGGAATATTTTGCAGCAATCAAAAATGATGAGTTTTTGTCCTTTCTAAGGAAATGGATGAATCTGGAGAACATCATTCTCAGCAAACTGACACAAGAACAGAAAAAGAAATACCACATATTCTCACTCATAGGCGGGTGAGAAAAATGAGAACACATGGACACAGGGAGGGGGTCTACCACACAGTGGAATCTATTGGGGAGAATGGGGGAGGGACTGAGCGGGGGCCTGGGGAGGGATAGTCTGGGGATAAATGCCAGTGTGGGTGAATGGGAGGAAGGCAGCAAAACACACTGCCATGTGTGTACCTATGCAACTATCTTGCACGTTCTGCACATGTACCCCAAAACCTAAAATGCAATAAAAATTTTTAAAAAAAGAAATTCCATTTGACCCAGCAATCCCTTTATTGGGTATGTATCCAAAAGATTATAAATCATTATACTATAAGGACACATGCACACGAATATTTATTGCAGCACTGTTTACAATAGCAAAGACCTGGAACCAACCCAAATTACTGGACTGGGAAAATTTGGCACATATACACCATGGAATATTATGCAGCAATCAAAAACGATGAGTTTGTGTCCTTTGGAAGGACATATTTTAACCTGGAGAACACCATTCTCAGCAAACTGACACAAGAACCGAAAATAAAATACTGCATATTGTCACTCATAGGTGGGTGAGAAAAATGAGAACACATGGACACAGGGAGGTGGTCTACTACACACTGGGGTCTATTGGTGGAATAGGGAGGAACAGTGGGGGGGAGCTGGGGAGGGATAGCCTGCGGAGAAATGCCAAGTGTGGGTGAAGGGGAGAAAGGCAGCAAAAGCACACTGCCATGTGTGTACCTATGCAACTATCTTGCACGTTCTGCACATGTACCCCAAAACCTAAAATACAATAAAAAAAAGTGGGGATGAAAAGATATTCAGTTAATGGAACAAGAACTAGAGGATTAGTATATCGTTCAAAGCTATAAATCAATAGATGTATTAAAAAGTGACGTAATGAGCCAACATTTGGAGAGAGATTGACAAAGGAAAGTGACGATAGTGTAAGTTAAATACTTATCTTTTGTAATAGGGAATTATTAAAGATTGTGTAAATTCAGTAAGTCAAGAAATTATTGTTCAAACATATTATTTAAAGTTAGAAAGGTAGTTACAAGATGATCTAAAATAAATGTCATTAAATACATTTCCTCTAAGGAATGGGATTAGATTTCCAAAGGGTGGAATGGAAAACTGTTTTTCATTTTAAGTCCTTCTGTACTATTTAATTTTTTACCTTGTGCATGTATGAATTCAAAAAATTTTAATAAACTCAAATAAAAATAAAAAAATAAAAAAGGGACTGTAGCTCCCAGTGAAAGCTCAGAAAACGTGAGGACATAACACTTTCAGATAAATTTTCGTCACTCACGGACCAGAAGATTTTCAGTGGAGGAGCTCCTCGGGTCGCCAGCGCGACTCTTTTGGCCGACGCAGCGGTTTTGCCATCGCCTCGGCAAGGCAGCTCTTTGTGCACACTAAACGAGACTGGTACCCCTACTGACTGGTGTTTGGAGCTCTGGGAAGGCAGAGATGCTTGTTGCGGACTCAAGAAGGAAGCCAGACTGGAGATTCCCAGGCAGAAGAGCACCATCAGTCTCATCGCTGCTGTTTTGGCCAGCGCAGTGGGTTGCTCGGATTCCATCACTGGGAATCAATAAATTGGTTGTCCACTTAGAAACCTAATTAGAAAGGCAGTAATTGTAAAGACAACAGATGGATAAATTCACAATTTAAAAAAGCCTAAAAAGGCCAAGAATACCAAAAATCAAAACCCCTCTCCCTCTACAGGGGTTGGCCATTTCTCGTCAGAAATGAAACAAGCCCTGATGGAATAGGACAGTGTTCCATTATCTGAAGTAGGCTCCAGAAGGTGGATGATAAGAAATTTTGGGGAGTTGAAAGAACTTGTTCCCAATGTAAAGAAACTAAGAACTTTGAAAAAAGGTTGTATGAAATGTTAAAAGGAATGGACAATATAGAGAGGAATATAAATGAACTAACGGAGTTGAAAAATACAACACGAGAAATTAGTGAAATATGCACAAGTATGAATAGCCGAATTGATCAAACAGAAGAAAAGATATCAGAGGTCGAAGACCAACTTAATGAAATAAAACGAGAAGACAAGAATAGAAAAAAAAAGGATAAAAATATTAGCAATGTCTCCAGGACATATGGGAATATGTGAAAAAACCTAATCTACGTTTTATAGGTGTACCTGAATGTGATGGAGAGAATGAATCCAAGCTGGAAAATACTCTTCAGAATATTATCCAGGAGAATTTCCCCAATCTAGCAAAGCAGGACACTATTTATCCCCAGGTAATGCAGAGAACACCACAAAGACATTCCTCAAGAAGAGCAACCCCAAGGCACATAATCTTTAGATTCACCAGGGTTGAAACGAAGGAGAAAATACTAAGGGCAACCAGAGAGAAATATCAGGTTACCCAAAAAGGGAAGCCTATCAGACTTACAGCAGATCTCTCAGCAGAAACCCTACAAGCCAGAAGAGAGAGGAGGCCGATATTTAACATCCTTAAAGAACAGAACTTGGGGCCCAAAGTGGCTCCGGCCGGATGTCGTGGCGCTTCCGAAGGCGAGGCCAAGAGTTCAAGGCTAACCAACCTCAGCAACCTTACAAGCTCTCATTGATTGGCAAAAAACAAAAACAAACAAACAAACAAAAAAAAGCAAGTACTCAGAGATTTTATTAGCACCAGGCCTGCTTTACAAAAACTTCTGAAAGAAACATTACACACAGAAAGGAAAAACCAGTAATAGCCTTTCAAAAAATATACCAAGAAGTAAAGAGCTTCAACATAAAGAAGAATTTACAACAATGAATGGATAAAATAGCCAGTTAACATCAAATGGCAGTAATCCTAAATTGAAATTGACTAAATCTCCCAATCAAAAGGTACAGCCAAAACCTAACAGTATACTAAATCCAGACCTATCCTATCTCCAAAGATACACAAAGACTTAAAACAAAGGATTGGAGAAAGTTTTACCAAACAAATGGAGAGCAAAAAATAAATAAAACAAAAAGCAGGAGTTGCAATTCATGCATTTGATAAAACAGATTTCAAAGCAACAAAGATAGAGTGGTAAAAGGATCAATGCATCCTAACACCCGGATACATAAGACCCATAAAGAGATTTAGACTCAACGAGACAGAAAATTAACAAGGATTTCCAGAACTTAAACTGAGATACGGAACAAGTAAACTGAGCTTCTTATAGAGCTCTCCATTTTAAATACACAAAATATTGATCAGCCATTATTAACACCCATTCATAGAATAAAGCCATATTTCTGTTCTCTCTCTGTATTTTTCTTCCTTTCTTTTTCTCTCCTTATTTCCTTTTGTTCTTTTTTTAATTTATTATTGCATTATAGGTTTGGGGTACATGTGCAGAACATGCAAGATAGTTGCATAGGTACATATGGCGGTGAGCTTTCTGCCTTCCCTCACCTTCACCCACACTTGGTATTCATCCCCAGCTCAT
>JAKFGQ010000344.1:0-29468 GCA_021498475.1 Saguinus midas | reverse complement strand
GAAAATACACACAGGAGAGGGGATACACACAGGAGAAAGGAGGATACACACAGGAGAGAGGAGGATACACAAAGGAGAGAGGAGGATACACACAGGAGAGGGGATACACACAGGAGAGAGGAGGATACACACAGGAGAGGGGATACACACAGGAGAGGGGATACACACAGGAGAGGGGATACACACAGGAGAAAGGAGGATACACACAGGAGAGGGGATACACACAGGAGAGGGGATACACACAGGAGAGGGGATACACACAGGAGAAAGGAGGATACACACAGGAGAGAGGGGATACACACAGGAGAGGGGATACACACAGAAGAGAGAAGGATACACACAGAAGAGAGAAGGATACACACAGAAGAGAGAAGAATACACACAGGAGAGAGGAAGATACACACAGAAGAGAGAAGGATACACACAGGAGAGGGGGATACACACAGGAGAGAGGAAGATACACACAGGAGAGGGGATACACACAGGAGAGAGGAAGATACACACAGGAGAGGGGATACACACAGGAGAGGGGATACACACAGGAGAGGGGATACACACAGGAGAGGGGATACACACAGGAGAGGGGAATACACAAAGGAGAGAAGGGGATACACACAGAAGAGAGAAGGACACACACAGGAGAAACGGGGATACACACAGGAGAGTGGAGGATACACACAGGAGAGAGGAGGATACACACAGGAGAAAGGAGGATACACAAAGGAGAGAGGAGGATACACACAGGAGAGAGAAGGATACACACAGGAGAGAGGGGATACACACAGGAGAGGGGATACACACAGGAGAAAGGAGGATACACACAGAAGAGAGAAGGATACACACAGGAGAGAGGGGATACACACAGGAGAGGGGATACACACAGGAGAAAGGAGGATACACACAGGAGAGAGGGGATACACACAGGAGAGGGGATACACACAGGAGAGAGAAGGATACACACAGGAGAGAGAAGGATACACACAGGAGAGAGAAGGATACACACAGGAGAGGGGATACACACAGGAGAGAGGAGGATACACACAGGAGAGGGGATACACACAGGAGAGAGAAGGATACACACAGGAGAAAGGAGGATACACACAGGAGAGGGGATACACACAGGAGAGAGGGGATACACACAGGAGAGGGGATACACACAGGAGAGGGGATACACACAGAAGAGAGAAGGATACACACAGGAGAGGGCAGATACACACAGGAGATGGGGATACACACAGGAGAGAGGGGATACACACAGGAGAGAGGAGGATACACACAGAAGAGAGAAGGATACACACAGGAGAAAGGAGGATACACACAGGAGAAAGGAGGATACACACAGGAGAGGAGGATACACAAAGGAGAGAGGAGGATACACAAAGGAGAGAGGAGGATACACAAAGGAGAGAGGAGGATACACACAGGAGAGAGGGGATACACACAGGAGAGAGGAGGATACACACAGAAGAGAGAAGGGTACACACAGGAGAGGGGATACACACAGGAGAGGGGATACACACAGGAGAGGGGATACACACAGGAGAGGGGATACACACAGGAGAGGGGATACACACAGGAGAGGGGATACACACAGGAGAGGGGATACACACAGGAGAGAGGAAGATACACACAGGAGAGAGAAGGATACACACAGGAGAGAGGGGATACACACAGGAGAGGGGATACACACAGAAGAGAGAAGGATACACACAGGAGAGGGGATACACACAGGAGAGGGGATACACACAGGAGAGGGGATACACACAGGAGAGGGGATACACACAGGAGAGAGGAAGATACACACAGGAGAGAGAAGGATACACACAGGAGAGGGGATACACACAGGAGAGAGGAAGATACACACAGGAGAAAGGAGGATACACACAGGAGAGGGGATACACACAGGAGAGAGGAGGATACACACAGGAGAAAGGAGGATACACACAGGAGAGAGGGGATACACACAGGAGAGAGGGGATACACACAGGAGAAAGGAGGATACACACAGAAGAGAGAAGGATACACACAGGAGAGAGGAGGATACACACAGGAGAGGGGATACACACAGGAGAGAGGAGGATACACACAGGAGAGGGGATACACACAGGAGAGGGGATACACACAGGAGAAAGGAGGATACACACAGGAGAAAGGAGGATACACACAGGAGAGGGGATACACACAGGAGAGGGGATACACACAGGAGAGGGGATACACACAGAAGAGAGAAGGATACACACAGGAGAAAGGAGGATACACACAGGAGAGAGGGGATACACACAGGAGAGGGGATACACACAGGAGAGGGGATACACACAGGAGAGAGGAAGATACACACAGGAGAGGGGATACACACAGGAGAAAGGAGGATACACACAGGAGAGGGGATACACACAGGAGAGGGGATACACACAGGAGAAAGGAGGATACACACAGGAGAAAGGAGGATACACACATGAGAGAGGGCATCCTTGTCTAGTGCCGGATTTCAATGGGAATGCTTCCAGTTTTGCCCATTCAGTATGATATTGGCTGTTGGTTTGTCGTAAATAGCTTTTATGACTTTGAGATATGTTCCATCAATACCAAGTTTATGGAGGGTTTTAGCATAAAGGGCTGTTGAATTTTGTCAAATGCCTTCTGAGTTCAAGTCCTGGATATCCTTGTTAATTTTCTGTCTGGTTGATCTGTCTGCTATTGACAGTGGAGTGTTAAAGTCTCCCACTATTATTGTGTGGGAGTCTAAGTCTCTTTGTAAATCATTAAGAACTTGCCTTATATATCTGGGTGCTTTTACATTGGGTCCATATATATTTAGAATCGTTATCTCTTCTTGTTTTATTGATCCTTTTACCATTATGTAATGACCTTCTCTGTCCCTTTTGATCTTTGTTGCTTTAAAATCTATTGTATCAGAGATGAGAATTGCAACTCCTGCTTTATTTTGCTCTCCATTTGCTTGGTAAATCTTCCTCCATTCTTTTATTTTGAGCCTTTGTGTATCTTTGCATGTGAGGTGGGTTTCCTGGATACAGCACACAGATGGGTTTTGGTTTTTTATCCAATTTGCCAGTCTGTGTCTTTTGATTGGTGCATTTAGCCCATTTACATTCAGGGTTAATATTGTTATGTGTGAATTTGATACTGCCATCTTGATGTTAGCTGGCTGTTTTGCCCATTGGTTCATGTACATTCTTCATTTTGTTGATGGCCTTTAGCATTTGGTATGCTTTTAGGATGGCTGGAACTGGTTGTTTCTTTCTATGTGTAGTGCCTCTTTCAGGAGCTCTTGTAAAGCAGGCCTAGTGGTGACAAAATCTCTGAGTACTTGCTTGTTCGTGAAAAATTTTATTTTTCCTTCACTTATGAAGCTCAGTTTGGCTGGATATGAAATTCTGGGTTGAAAGTTCTTTTCTTTAAGGATTTTGAATATTGGCCCCCACTCTCTTCTGGCTTGTAGAGTCTCTGCCGAGAGATCTGCTGTGAGTCTGATGGGCTTCCCTTTGTGGGTGACCTGACCTGTCTCTCTGGCTGCCCTTATTATTTTCTTTTTCGTTTCAACCCTGGTGAATCTGACGATTATGTGCCTTGGGGTTGCTCTTCTTGCAGAGTATCTTTGTGGTGTTCTCTGTATTTCCTGGAGTTGAGTATTGACATGTCTTGCTAGGTTTTGAGCTTTTTTGATCTTGCTCCTCTAGCTCTTTCAATTTTGATGATAGGGTGTCAATTTTGGATCTCTCCACTCTTCTCATGTGGGCACTTATTGCTATAAAATTTCCTCTACAGACTGCTTTAAATGTGTCCCAGAGATTCTGGTACGTTGTGTCTTCATTCTCGTTGGTTTCAAAGAACTTTATTTTTGCCTTCATTTTATTGTTTATCCAATCAACATTCAAGAGCCAGTTGTTCAGTTTCCATGAAGCTGTGCGGTTCTGAGTTATTTTCTGAATTCTGAGTTCCAACTTGATTGCACTATGGTCTGAGAGACTGTTTGTTATGATTTCGGTTGTTTTGCATTTGCTGAGGAGTGCTTTACTTCCAATTATGTGGTCAATTTTGGAGTAGGCGTGATGTGGTGCTGAGAAGAATGTATATTCTGTGGATTTGGGGTGAAGAGTTCTGTAAATGTCTATCAGGTTTGCTTGTTCCAAATCTGAGTTCAAGTCCTGGATATCCTTGTTAATTTTCTGTCTGGTTGATCTGTCTGCTATTGACAGTGGAGTGTTAAAGTCTCCCACTATTATTGTGTGGGAGTCTAAGTCTCTTTGTAAATCATTAAGAACTTGCCTTATATATCTGGGTGCTTTTACATTGGGTCCATATATATTTAGAATCGTTATCTCTTCTTGTTTTATTGATCCTTTTACCATTATGTAATGACCTTCTCTGTCCCTTTTGATCTTTGTTGCTTTAAAATCTATTGTATCAGAGATGAGAATTGCAACTCCTGCTTTATTTTGCTCTCCATTTGCTTGGTAAATCTTCCTCCATTCTTTTATTTTGAGCCTTTGTGTATCTTTGCATGTGAGGTGGGTTTCCTGGATACAGCACACAGATGGGTTTTGGTTTTTTATCCAATTTGCCAGTCTGTGTCTTTTGATTGGTGCATTTAGCCCATTTACATTCAGGGTTAATATTGTTATGTGTGAATTTGATACTGCCATCTTGATGTTAGCTGGCTGTTTTGCCCATTGGTTCATGTACATTCTTCATTTTGTTGATGGCCTTTAGCATTTGGTATGCTTTTAGGATGGCTGGAACTGGTTGTTTCTTTCTATGTGTAGTGCCTCTTTCAGGAGCTCTTGTAAAGCAGGCCTAGTGGTGACAAAATCTCTGAGTACTTGCTTGTTCGTGAAAAATTTTATTTTTCCTTCACTTATGAAGCTCAGTTTGGCTGGATATGAAATTCTGGGTTGAAAGTTCTTTTCTTTAAGGATTTTGAATATTGGCCCCCACTCTCTTCTGGCTTGTAGAGTCTCTGCCGAGAGATCTGCTGTGAGTCTGATGGGCTTCCCTTTGTGGGTGACCTGACCTGTCTCTCTGGCTGCCCTTATTATTTTCTTTTTCGTTTCAACCCTGGTGAATCTGACGATTATGTGCCTTGGGGTTGCTCTTCTTGCAGAGTATCTTTGTGGTGTTCTCTGTATTTCCTGGAGTTGAGTATTGACATGTCTTGCTAGGTTGGGGAAATTTTCCTGGATAATATCCTGAAGAGTGTTTTCCAGCTTGGATTCATTCTCTTCGTCACATTCTGGTACACCTATCAAACGTAGGTTGGGTCTCTTCACATAGTCCCATATTTCTTGGATATTTTGTTCATTCCTTTTTGTGCTTTTTTCTTCAATTTGCCAGTCTGTGTCTTTTGATTGGTGCATTTAGCCCATTTACATTCAGGGTTAATATTGTTATGTGTGAATTTGATACTGCCATCTTGATGTTAGCTGGCTGTTTTGCCCATTGGTTCATGTACATTCTTCATTTTGTTGATGGCCTTTAGCATTTGGTATGCTTTTAGGATGGCTGGAACTGGTTGTTTCTTTCTATGTGTAGTGCCTCTTTCAGGAGCTCTTGTAAAGCAGGCCTAGTGGTGACAAAATCTCTGAGTACTTGCTTGTTCGTGAAAATTTTATTTTTCCTTCACTTATGAAGCTCAGTTTGGCTGGATATAAAATTCTGGGTTGAAAGTTCTTTTCTTTAAGGATTTTGAATATTGGCCCCCACTCTCTTCTGGCTTGTAGAGTCTCTGCCGAGAGATCTGCTGTGAGTCTGATGGGCTTCCCTTTGTGGGTGACCTGACCTGTCTCTCTGGCTGCCCTTATTATTTTCTTTTTCGTTTCAACCCTGGTGAATCTGACGATTATGTGCCTTGGGGTTGCTCTTCTTGCAGAGTATCTTTGTGGTGTTCTCTGTATTTCCTGGAGTTGAGTATTGACATGTCTTGCTAGGTTGGGGAAATTTTCCTGGATAATATCCTGAAGAGTGTTTTTCAGCTCCTTCAATTCATTCATATTCCTCTCGTTGTCCATTTTGTTATCAATTCCTCGAATGTTTTTCAAATCTTTTTCAAATCTTTTTCAAATCTTTTTCAAATCTTTTTCAAATCTTTTTCAAATCTTTTTTCAAGGTTCATAGTTTCTTTGCACTGGTTTAGAACATGTTCCTTTAGCTCACTGAAGTTTCTCATTATCCACTTTCTGAAGTCTGATTCCGTCATTTCATCACATTCATTCTCCGTCCAGCTTTGTTCCCTTGCTGGTGAGGAGTTTTGGTCCTTTTTTGGAGGTGAGGTGTTTTGGTTTCGGTGTTTTTTCCCTTTGCGCTGGTTTCTTCCCATCTTTATGGATTTGTCCGCCTGTCGTCTTAGTAGTTGCTGATTTTTCAATTGGGTCTCTGTGTGGACACTGAGATTGTTGATGATGAAGTATTTCTGTTAATTAGTTTTCCCTCTAATGGTCTATCCTCTCTGCTGTATGAGTGCTGAGGTCCACTCCAGGCCCTGCTTGTCTGGGGTATACCTGCAGCAGCTGCAGCACAATGAGGGATGATACCAGTTTCTTCTTCTGCTGCCCTTGTTCCAGAATAATGCCAGCCAAATGTCAGTCTGATTAGTCCTTTTCTGGGGTGACTCCTTGGATATACAGGGGTCAAGGAGCTGCTTGAGGAGACAGTCTGTGCTTTATAGGATCTCCAGTGCTGAGATGTGAGCTCCGTTGTTCATTCAGGGTTGTTGGGTGGTTGTTTATGTCTGCCGCAATAGAACTCATGAAACACCACCCTTTTTTTCACCCTTTGATGCTCTGTCTCAGGGAGTTGGGGCTTTATGAGTATCTGTTGCACTGTCCTACCCCACTAGGCGGCAGTCTATTCACTATTTGCCTGCCAGGGCTCTGACCTGCTAGCGCGGGTCTGCCCTGTTGCTGCCTGGGGGAGTCTGTCTGTTATGGCAGGTTGCCTCGGCAACGGCAGGCTGCGTCAGACCTGGGCGGTACTTTAGCGGGGGTGCACTGCATCAGCGATGTTGGCCGCCCCCCCTCACCGGGATGCACCGTCCTAGATGCCGGCAGCAAAACTCTCAGCCCCAAGCCCCTCCAGTTGCCGCCCTGCTTGTCCCTGTGAGCGTGGGACCCGCCGAGCCCGATCACCCAGCTCCCTGCCTCAGAGTCCGTTCTCTCTCTCTCTTCCTCTCCCAAGCTGAAAGGTCGACTCTCTCACTGGCGCCCCAGGAGCCTGCCGATAGGGCACTGGGATCCTTGTGATCTCCGGTGCCACTTCCCACTACCCCGGCTCAGATCACGCTTCCCAGGAAACTCCTGGTCTGGCTCATTGTTCAAGTCCCGTTCAATCAGATGGACATGCCAATCTGCCCTTCCAAATCTCAGATTGCCGGTTTAACAGGGCACCCAGACCAGTGAGTTCCGCGCCGGGTCCCGCTGCGGCGCTGGCCGAAGAGGCAGCGGGAGCAGGCTGCGTCGGCTGCACTAGAGTCCAGTGTCTCTCCCACACCTCGGACATTCAACACTCTGTGGGCATAAAAGGTTCATCCGAGAATGCGGCTAGGACTCACCCTCTGCGCCTTCACCGAGAGCTGCAATCCTGAGTCGCCTCTATGATGCCATCTTGCCTGAATCCCCGATTGCTGCATAATATTCCATGGTGTATATGTGCCACATTTTCCCAGTCCAGTCTATCATCCTTGGGCATTTGGGTTTGTTCCAGTTCTTTGCTTTTGTAAACAGTGCTGCAATGAACATTCGTGTGCATGTGTCCTTATAGGAGAACGACTTGTAGTTCTTTGGATATATACCCAAAAGTGGGATTGCTGGGTCTAATGGAATTTCTATTTCTAGGTCCCTGAGGAATCGCCACACTGTCTTCCACAATGGTTGAATTAATTTACACTTCCACCAACAGTGTAAGAGTGTTCCTATTTCTCCACATCCTCTCCAGCATCTGCTGTCTCCAGATTTTTTAATGATCGCCATTCTAACTGGTGTGAGATGGTATCTCAATGTGGTTTTGATTTGCATCTCTAATGACCAGTAATGATGAGCACTTTTTCATGTGTTTGTTGGCTTCATGTATGTCTTCTTTTGTAAAGTGTCTGTTCATATCCTTTGCCCATTTTTGAATGGGCTGGTTTATCTTTTCCTGTAAATCTGTTTGAGTTCTTTGTAAATTCTGGATATCAGCCCTTTGTCAGATGTGTAAACTGCAAAGATTTTTTCCATTCTGATGGTTGCCGATTCACTCTAGTGACTGTTTCTTTTGCCATGCAGAAGCTGTGAAGTTTGATTAGGTCCCATTTGTCTATTTTGGCTTTTGTTGCCAATGCTTTTGGTGTGTTGTTCATGAAGTCCTTGCCTACTCCTATGTCCTGAATGGTTTTGCCTAGATTTTCTTCTAGGTGTTTTATGGTTTCCGGTCTTACGTTTAAGTCTTTAATCCATCTGAAGTTAATTTTAGTGTAAGGTGTCAGGAAGGGGTCTAGTTTCTGCTTTCAACACAGGGCTAGCCAGTTTTCCCAACACAATTTATTAAACAGAATTCTTTCCCCATTGCTTGTTTTTGTCTGGTTTATCAAAGATAATATGGTTGTAGATATGTTGTGTTGCCTCCGATGCTGCTGTTCTGTTCCATTCGTCTATATCTCTGTTTTGGTACCAGTACCATGCTGTTTTGATTACTGTAGCCTTGTAGTATAGTTTGAAGTCTGGTAGCGTGATGCCTCCGCTGTGTTCTTTTGCTTAGAATTGTCTTGGCTATGCGGGCTCTTTTCTGGTTCCATATGAAATTCTTGGTGGTTTTCAGTTCTGTGAAGAAATTCAATGGTAATCTCTCTCTCTCTCTCTCTCTCTCTCTCTCTCTCTCTCTCTCTCTCTCTCTCTCTCTCTCTCTCTCTCTCTCTCTCTCTCTCTCTCTCTCTCTCTCTCTCTCTCTCTCTCTCTCTCTCTCTCTCTCTCTCTCTCTCTCTCTCTCTCTCTCTCTCTCTCTCTCTCTCTCTCTCTCTCTCTCTCTCTCTCTCTCTCTCTCTCTCTCTCTCTCTCTCTCTCTCTCTCTCTCTCTCTCTCTCTCTCTCTCTCTCTCTCTCTCTCTCTCTCTCTCTCTCTCTCTCTCTCTCTCTCTCTCTCTCTCTCTCTCTCTCTCTCTCTCTCTCTCTCTCTCTCTCTCTCTCTCTCTCTCTCTCTCTCTCTCTCTCTCTCTCTCTCTCTCTCTCTCTCTCTCTCTCTCTCTCTCTCTCTCTCTCTCTCTCTCTCTCTCTCTCTCTCTCTCTCTCTCTCTCTCTCTCTCTCTCTCTCTCTCTCTCTCTCTCTCTCTCTCTCTCTCTCTCTCTCTCTCTCTCTCTCTCTCTCTCTCTCTCTCTCTCTCTCTCTCTCTCTCTCTCTCTCTCTCTCTCTCTCTCTCTCTCTCTCTCTCTCTCTCTCTCTCTCTCTCTCTCTCTCTCTCTCTCTCTCTCTCTCTCTCTCTCTCTCTCTCTCTCTCTCTCTCTCTCTCTCTCTCTCTCTCTCTCTCTCTCTCTCTCTCTCTCTCTCTCTCTCTCTCTCTCTCTCTCTCTCTCTCTCTCTCTCTCTCTCTCTCTCTCTCTCTCTCTCTCTCTCTCTCTCTCTCTCTCTCTCTCTCTCTCTCTCTCTCTCTCTCTCTCTCTCTCTCTCTCTCTCTCTCTCTCTCTCTCTCTCTCTCTCTCTCTCTCTCTCTCTCTCTCTCTCTCTCTCTCTCTCTCTCTCTCTCTCTCTCTCTCTCTCTCTCTCTCTCTCTCTCTCTCTCTCTCTCTCTCTCTCTCTCTCTCTCTCTCTCTCTCTCTCTCTCTCTCTCTCTCTCTCTCTCTCTCTCTCTCTCTCTCTCTCTCTCTCTCTCTCTCTCTCTCTCTCTCTCTCTTCCTCTCCCCAAGCTGAAAGGTCGACTCTCTCACTGGCGCCCCAGGAGCCTGCCGATAGGGCACTGGGATCCTTGTGATCTCCGGTGCCACTTCCCACTACCCTGGCTCAGATCACGCTTCCCAGGAAACTCCTGGTCTGGCTCATTGTTCAAGTCCCGTTCAATCAGATGGACATGCCAATCTGCCCTTCCAAATCTCAGATTGCCGGTTTAACAGGGCACCCAGACCATTGAGTTCCGCGCCGGGTCCCGCTGCGGCGCTGGCCGAAGAGGCAGCGGGAGCAGGCTGCGTCGGCTGCACTAGAGTCCAGTGTCTCCCACACCTCGGACATTCAACACTCTGTGGGCATAAAGGTTCATCCGAGAATGCGGCTAGGACTCACCCTCTGCGCCTTCACTGAGAGCTGCAATCCTGAGTCGCCTCTATGATGCCATCTTGCCTGAATCCCCGATTGCTGCATAATATTCCATGGTGTATATGTGCCACATTTTCCCAGTCCAGTCTATCATCCTTGGGCTTTTGGGTTTGTTCCAGTTCTTTGCTTTTGTAAACAGTGCTGCAATGAACATTCGTGTGCATGTGTCCTTATAGGAGAACGACTTGTAGTTCTTTGGATATATACCCAAAAGTGGGATTGCTGGGTCTAATGGAATTTCTATTTCTAGGTCCCTGAGGAATCGCCACACTGTCTTCCACAATGGTTGAATTAATTTACACTTCCACCAACAGTGTAAGAGTGTTCCTATTTCTCCACATCCTCTCCAGCATCTGCTGTCTCCAGATTTTTTAATGATCGCCATTCTAACTGGTGTGAGATGGTATCTCAATGTGGTTTTGATTTGCATCTCTCTAATGACCAGTAATGATGAGCACTTTTTCATGTGTTTGTTGGCTTCATGTATGTCTTCTTTTGTAAAGTGTCTGTTCATATCCTTTGCCCATTTTTGAATGGGCTGGTTTGTCTTTTTCCTGTAAATCTGTTTGAGTTCTTTGTAAATTCTGGATATCAGCCCTTTGTCAGATGTGTAAACTGCAAAGATTTTTTCCATTCTGATGGTTGCCGATTCACTCTAGTGACTGTTTCTTTTGCCATGCAGAAGCTGTGAAGTTTGATTAGGTCCCATTTGTCTATTTTGGCTTTTGTTGCCAATGCTTTTGGTGTGTTGTTCATGAAGTCCTTGCCTACTCCTATGTCCTGAATGGTTTTGCCTAGATTTTCTTCTAGGTGTTTTATGGTTTCCGGTCTTACGTTTAAGTCTTTAATCCATCTGAAGTTAATTTTAGTGTAAGGTGTCAGGAAGGGGTCTAGTTTCTGCTTTCAACACAGGGCTAGCCAGTTTTCCCAACACAATTTATTAAACAGGGAATTCTTTCCCCATTGCTTGTTTTTGTCTGGTTTATCAAAGATAATATGGTTGTAGATATGTTGTGTTGCCTCCGATGCTGCTGTTCTGTTCCATTCGTCTATATCTCTGTTTTGGTACCAGTACCATGCTGTTTTGATTACTGTAGCCTTGTAGTATAGTTTGAAGTCTGGTAGCGTGATGCCTCCGCTGTGTTCTTTTGCCTGCCAGGGCTCTGACCTGCTAGCGCGGGTCTGCCCTGTTGCTGCCTGGGGGAGTCTGTCTGTTATGGCAGGTTGCCTCGGCAACGGCAGGCTGCGTCAGACCTGGGCGGTACTTTAGCGGGGGTGCACTGCATCAGCGATGGTGGACGCCCCTCCCTCACCGGGCTGCACCGTCCTAGATGCCGGCAGCAAAACTCTCAGCCCCAAGCCCCTCCAGTCGCCGCCCTGCTTGTCCCTGTGAGCGTGGGACCCGCCGAGCCCGATCACCCAGCTCCCTGCCTCAGAGTCCGTTCTCTCTCTCTCTTCCTCTCCCCAAGCTGAAAGGTCGACTCTCTCACTGGCGCCCCAGGAGCCTGCCGATAGGGCACTGGGATCCTTGTGATCTCCGGTGCCACTTCCCACTACCCTGGCTCAGATCACGCTTCCCAGGAAACTCCTGGTCTGGCTCATTGTTCAAGTCCCGTTCAATCAGATGGACATGCCAATCTGCCCTTCCAAATCTCAGATTGCCGGTTTAACAGGGCACCCAGACCAGTGAGTTCCGCGCCGGGTCCCGCTGCGGCGCTGGCCGAAGAGGCAGCGGGAGCAGGCTGCGTCGGCTGCACTAGAGTCCAGTGTCTCTCCCACACCTCGGACATTCAACACTCTGTGGGCATAAAAGGTTCATCCGAGAATGCGGCTAGGACTCACCCTCTGCGCCTTCACTGAGAGCTGCAATCCTGAGTCGCCTCTATGATGCCATCTTGCCTGAATCCCCGATTGCTGCATAATATTCCATGGTGTATATGTGCCACATTTTCCCAGTCCAGTCTATCATCCTTGGGCTTTTGGGTTTGTTCCAGTTCTTTGCTTTTGTAAACAGTGCTGCAATGAACATTCGTGTGCATGTGTCCTTATAGGAGAACGACTTGTAGTTCTTTGGATATATACCCAAAAGTGGGATTGCTGGGTCTAATGGAATTTCTATTTCTAGGTCCCTGAGGAATCGCCACACTGTCTTCCACAATGGTTGAATTAATTTACACTTCCACCAACAGTGTAAGAGTGTTCCTATTTCTCCACATCCTCTCCAGCATCTGCTGTCTCCAGATTTTTTAATGATCGCCATTCTAACTGGTGTGAGATGGTATCTCAATGTGGTTTTGATTTGCATCTCTCTAATGACCAGTAATGATGAGCACTTTTTCATGTGTTTGTTGGCTTCATGTATGTCTTCTTTTGTAAAGTGTCTGTTCATATCCTTTGCCCATTTTTGAATGGGCTGGTTTATCTTTTCCTGTAAATCTGTTTGAGTTCTTTGTAAATTCTGGATATCAGCCCTTTGTCAGATGTGTAAACTGCAAAGATTTTTTCCATTCTGATGGTTGCCGATTCACTCTAGTGACTGTTTCTTTTGCCATGCAGAAGCTGTGAAGTTTGATTAGGTCCCATTTGTCTATTTTGGCTTTTGTTGCCAATGCTTTTGGTGTGTTGTTCATGAAGTCCTTGCCTACTCCTATGTCCTGAATGGTTTTGCCTAGATTTTCTTCTAGGTGTTTTATGGTTTCCGGTCTTACGTTTAAGTCTTTAATCCATCTGAAGTTAATTTTAGTGTAAGGTGTCAGGAAGGGGTCTAGTTTCTGCTTTCAACACAGGGCTAGCCAGTTTTCCCAACACAATTTATTAAACAGGGAATTCTTTCCCCATTGCTTGTTTTTGTCTGGTTTATCAAAGATAATATGGTTGTAGATATGTTGTGTTGCCTCCGATGCTGCTGTTCTGTTCCATTCGTCTATATCTCTGTTTTGGTACCAGTACCATGCTGTTTTGATTACTGTAGCCTTGTAGTATAGTTTGAAGTCTGGTAGCGTGATGCCTCCCGCTGTGTTCTTTTTGCTTAGAATTGTCTTGGCTATGCGGGCTCTTTTCTGGTTCCATATGAAATTCTTGGTGGTTTTTTTCAGTTCTGTGAAGAAATTCAATGGTAATTTGATGGGGATAGCATTGATTGTGTAAAGTACTTTGGGCAGTATAGCCATTTTCACGATATTGATTCTTCCTAACCACAAACATGGAATGTTTCTCCATCTGTTTGTGTCCTCTCTTATTTCGTTGAGCAGTGGTTTGTAGTTTTCCTTAAAGAGGTCCCTTACATTCCTTGGGAGTTGTATTCCTAGGTATTTTATTTTGTTTGTAGCAATTGTGAATGGCAGTTCGTTCTTGATTTGGTTCTCTTTAAGTCTGTTATTGGTGTATAGGAAGGCTTGTGAATTTTGCACATTGATTTTATATCCTGAGACATTGCTGAATTTGCTTATCAGTTTCAGGAGCTTTTGGGCTGAAGTGATGGGGTCTTCTAGGTATACTATCATGTCGTCTGCAAATAGAGACATTGTGGCTTCCACCTTTCCTATTTGAATACCCTTTATTTCTTTTTCTTGCCTGATTGCTCTGGCTAGAACTTCCAGTACTATGTTGAATAGGAATGGTGAGAGAGGGCATCCTTGTCTAATGCCGGATTTCAAAGGGAATGCTTCCAGTTTTTGCCCATTAAGTATGATATTGGCTGTTGGTTTGTCGTAAATAGCTTTTATTACTTTGAGATATGTTCCATCAATACCAAGTTTATGGAGGGTTTTTAGCATAAAGGGCTGTTGAATTTTGTCAAATGACTTCTCTGCGTCAATTGAGATAATCATGTGGTTTTGTTTTTCTTCTGTTTATGTGGTGAGTTACATTTATAGACTTGCGTATGTTGAACCAGCCTTAAACCCCCAGGATGAATCCTACTTGATCATGATGGATAAGTTTTTTAATGTGCTGCAGCAATCGGTTTGCCAGTATTTTATTGAAGATTTTTGCATCTATGTTCATCATGGATATTGCCCTGATGTTTTCTTTTCTTGTTGAGTCTCTGTCAGGTTTTGGTATCAGGATGATGTTGGTCTCATAAAATGATTTGGGAAGGTTCCCACTTTTTGGATTATTTGGAATAGTTTCAGACGGATTGGTACCAGATCCTCTTTGTGTGTCTGGTAGAATTCAGCTGTGAACCCATCTGAACCTGGGCTTTTTTTGTGTGGTAGGCTCTTAATTGCTGCCTCAACTTCTGATCTTGTTATTGGTCTATTCATAGTTTCAGCTTCCTTCTGGTTTAGGCTTGGGAGGATACAGGCGTCCTGGAATTTATCAATCTCTTCCTGATTTACTAGTTTATGTGCATAAAGTTGTTTGTAGTATTCTCTGATGATGGTTTGAATTTCGGTGGAATCTGTGTTGATTGCCCCATTATCGTTTTTTATTGCATCTATTTGGTTGTTCTCTTTTCTTTTTTATCAGTCTGGCTAGTCGTCAGTCTATTTTGTTGATCTTTTCGAGAAACCAACTCTTAGATTTATTGATTTTTTGAAGGTTTTATTTGTCTCTATCTCCTTCAGTTCTGCTCTGATCTTAGTTATTTCTTGTCTTCGGCTAGGTTTTGAACTTTTTTGTTCTTTCTCCTCTAGCTGTTTCAATTTTGACGACAGGGTGTCAATTTTGGATCTCTCCATTCTTCTCATGTGTTCACTTATTGCTATATATTTTCCTCTACAGACTTCTTTAAATGTGTTTCAGAGATTCTGGTACGTTGTGTCTTCGTTCTCGTTGGTTTCAAAAAACTTCTTTATTTCTGCCTTCATTTCATTTTTTGTCGAATCAACATTCAGGAGCCAGTTGTTCAGTTTCCATGAACCTGTGCGGTTCTGGGTTATTTTCTGAATTCTGAGTTCCAACTTGATTGCACTATGGTCTGAGAGACTGTTTGTTATAATTTACGTTGTTTTGCATTTGCTGAGGAGTGCTTTACTTCCAATTATATGGTCAATTTTGGAGTAGGTGTGATGCGGTGCTGAGAAGAATGTATATTCTGTGGATTTGGGGTGGAGAGTTCTGTAAATGTCTATCAGGTTTGCTTGTTCCAGGTCTGAGTTCAAGTCCTGTATATCCTTGCTAATTTTCTGTCTGGGTGATCTGTCTGCTATTGACAGTGGAGTTTTAAAATCTCCCGCTATTATTGTGTGGGAGTCTAAGTCTTTTTGTAAGTCATTAAGAACTTGCCTTACATATCTGGGTGCTCCTACATTGGGTCCATATATATTTAGAATCGTTAACTCTTCTTGTTGTATCGATCCTTTTACCATAATGTAATGAACTTCTTTGTCCCTTTTGATCTTTGTTGCTTTAAAGTCTATTGTATCAGAGATGAGAATTGCAACTCCTGCTTTTTTTTGCTCTCCATTTGCTTGGTAAATCTTCCTCCATCCTTTTGTATTGAGCCTTTGTGTATCTTTGCGTGTGAGGTGGGTTTCCTGGATACAGCACATCGATGGGTTTTGGTTTTTTCTTCAATTTGCCAGTCTATGTCTTTAGATTGGTGCATTTAGCCCATTTACATTTAGGGTTAATATTTTTATGTGTGAATTTGATACTGCCATTTTGATGCTAGCTGGCTGTTTTGCTCGTTGGTTCATGTACATTCTTCATTTTGTTGACGGTCTTTAGCATTTGGTATGCTTTTAGGATGGCTAGAGGAAGATACACACAGGAGAGAGGAGGATACACACAGGAGAGAGGAGGATACACACAGGAGAGAGAAGGATACACACAGGAGAGAGGAGGATACACACAGGAGAGAGAAGGATACACACAGGAGAGAGGGGATACACACAGGAGAGAGGAGGATACACACAGGAGAGAGAAGGATACACACAGGAGAGAGGGGATACACACAGGAGAGAGAAGGATACACACAGGAGAGAGGAGGATACACACAGGAGAGAGGAGGATACACACAGGAGAGAGGGGATACACACAGGAGAGAGAAGGATACACACAGGAGAGAGAAGGATACACACAGGAGAGAGAAGGATACACACAGGAGAGAGGAGGATACACACAGGAGAGAGAAGGATACACACAGGAGAGAGGGGATACACACAGGAGAGAGAAGGATACACACAGGAGAGAGAAGGATACACACAGGAGAGAGAAGGATACACACAGGAGAGAGGAGGATACACACAGGAGAGAGGAGGATACACACAGGAGAGAGGGGATACACACAGGAGAGAGAAGGATACACACAGGAGAGAGAAGGATACACACAGGAGAGAGGAGGATACACACAGGAGAGAGGGGATACACACAGGAGAGAGAAGGATACACACAGGAGAGAGGAGGATACACACAGGAGAGAGAAGGATACACACAGGAGAGAGGAGGATACACACAGGAGAGAGGAGGATACACACAGGAGAGAGAAGGATACACACAGGAGAGAGGAGGATACACACAGGAGAGAGAAGGATACACACAGGAGAGAGAAGGATACACACAGGAGAGAGAAGGATACACACAGGAGAGAGAAGGATACACACAGGAGAGAGAAGGATACACACAGGAGAGAGGAGGATACACACAGGAGAGAGGAGGATACACACAGGAGAGAGAAGGATACACACAGGAGAGAGGAGGATACACACAGGAGAGAGGAGGATACACACAGGAGAGAGGGGATACACACAGGAGAGAGGAGGATACACACAGGAGAGAGAAGGATACACACAGGAGAGAGAAGGATACACACAGGAGAGAGGAGGATACACACAGGAGAGAGAAGGATACACACAGGAGAGAGGAGGATACACACAGGAGAGAGGAGGATACACACAGGAGAGAGGAGGATACACACAGGAGAGAGAAGGATACACACAGGAGAGAGGGGATACACACAGGAGAGAGGAGGATACACACAGGAGAGAGAAGGATACACACAGGAGAGAGGGGATACACACAGGAGAGAGGAGGATACACACAGGAGAGAGGAGGATACACACAGGAGAGAGGAGGATACACACAGGAGAGAGGAGGATACACACAGGAGAGAGGGGATACACACAGGAGAGAGGGGATACACACAGGAGAGAGGAGGATACACACAGGAGAGAGAAGGATACACACAGGAGAGAGGGGATACACACAGGAGAGAGGAGGATACACACAGGAGAGAGGAGGATACACACAGGAGAGAGAAGGATACACACAGGAGAGAGAAGGATACACACAGGAGAGAGAAGGATACACACAGGAGAGAGGAGGATACACACAGGAGAGAGGGGTATACACACAGGAGAGAGAAGGATACACACAGGAGAGAGAAGGATACACACAGGAGAGAGAAGGATACACACAGGAGAGAGGGGATACACACAGGAGAGAGAAGGATACACACAGGAGAGAGGAGGATACACACAGGAGAGAGAAGGATACACACAGGAGAGAGGAGGATACACACAGGAGAGAGGAGGATACACACAGGAGAGAGAAGGATACACACAGGAGAGAGAAGGATACACACAGGAGAGAGAAGGATACACACAGGAGAGAGATGGATACACACAGGAGAGAGAAGGATACACACAGGAGAGAGAAGGATACACACAGGAGAGAGAAGGATACACACAGGAGAGAGGGGATACACACAGGAGAGAGGGGATACACACAGGAGAGAGAAGGATACACACAGGAGAGAGGAGGATACACACAGGAGAGAGAAGGTCATACACACAGGAGAGAGAAGGATACACACAGGAGAGAGAAGGATACACACAGGAGAGAGGGGATACACACAGGAGAGAGGAGGATACACACAGGAGAGAGGGGATACACACAGGAGAGAGAAGGATACACACAGGAGAGAGGAGGATACACACAGGAGAGAGAAGGATACACACAGGAGAGAGAAGGATACACACAGGAGAGAGAAGGATACACACAGGAGAGAGGAGGATACACACAGGAGAGAGGAGGATACACACAGGAGAGAGAAGGATACACACAGGAGAGAGGAGGATACACACAGGAGAGAGGGGATACACACAGGAGAGAGGAGGATACACACAGGAGAGAGGAGGATACACACAGGAGAGAGAAGGATACACACAGGAGAGAGAAGGATACACACAGGAGAGAGGAGGATACACACAGGAGAGAGAAGGATACACACAGGAGAGAGAAGGATACACACAGGAGAGAGGAGGATACACACAGGAGAGAGAAGGATACACACAGGAGAGAGAAGGATACACACAGGAGAGAGGGGATACACACAGGAGAGAGGAGGATACACACAGGAGAGAGAAGGATACACACAGGAGAGAGAAGGATACACACAGGAGAGAGGCATACACACAGGAGAGAGGAGGATACACACAGGAGAGAGGAGGATACACACAGGAGAGAGGAGGATACACACATGAGAGAGGGCATCCTTGTCTAATGCCGGATTTCAAAGGGAATGCTTCCAGTTTTTGCCCATTAAGTATGATATTGGCTGTTGGTTTGTCGTAAATAGCTTTTATTACTTTGAGATATGTTCCATCAATACCAAGTTTATGGAGGGTTTTTAGCATAAAGGGCTGTTGAATTTTGTCAAATGACTTCTCTGCGTCAATTGAGATAATCATGTGGTTTTTGTTTTTTCTTCTGTTTATGTGGTGAGTTACATTTATAGACTTGCATATGTTGAACCAGCCTTAAACCCCCAGGATGAATCCTACTTGATCATGATGGATAAGTTTTTTAATGTGCTGCAGCAATCGGTTTGCCAGTATTTTATTGAAGATTTTTGCATCTATGTTCATCATGGATATTGCCCTGATGTTTTCTTTTCTTGTTGAGTCTCTGTCAGGTTTTGGTATCAGGATGATGTTGGTCTCATAAAATGATTTGGGAAGGTTCCCACTTTTTGGATTATTTGGAATAGTTTCAGACGGATTGGTACCAGATCCTCTTTGTGTGTCTGGTAGAATTCAGCTGTGAACCCATCTGAACCTGGGCTTTTTTTGTGTGGTAGGCTCTTAATTGCTGCCTCAACTTCTGATCTTGTTATTGGTCTATTCATAGTTTCAGCTTCCTTCTGGTTTAGGCTTGGGAGGATACAGGCGTCCTGGAATTTATCAATCTCTTCCTGATTTACTAGTTTATGTGCATAAAGTTGTTTGTAGTATTCTCTGATGATGGTTTGAATTTCGGTGGAATCTGTGTTGATTGCCCCATTATCGTTTTTTATTGCATCTATTTGGTTGTTCTCTTTTCTTTTTTATCAGTCTGGCTAGTCGTCAGTCTATTTTGTTGATCTTTTCGAGAAACCAACTCTTAGATTTATTGATTTTTTGAAGGTTTTATTTGTCTCTATCTCCTTCAGTTCTGCTCTGATCTTAGTTATTTCTTGTCTTCGGCTAGGTTTTGAACTTTTTTGTTCTTTCTCCTCTAGCTGTTTCAATTTTGACGACAGGGTGTCAATTTTGGATCTCTCCATTCTTCTCATGTGTTCACTTATTGCTATATATTTTCCTCTACAGACTTCTTTAAATGTGTTTCAGAGATTCTGGTACGTTGTGTCTTCGTTCTCGTTGGTTTCAAAAAACTTCTTTATTTCTGCCTTCATTTCATTTTTTGTCGAATCAACATTCAGGAGCCAGTTGTTCAGTTTCCATGAACCTGTGCGGTTCTGGGTTATTTTCTGAATTCTGAGTTCCAACTTGATTGCACTATGGTCTGAGAGACTGTTTGTTATAATTTACGTTGTTTTGCATTTGCTGAGGAGTGCTTTACTTCCAATTATATGGTCAATTTTGGAGTAGGTGTGATGCGGTGCTGAGAAGAATGTATATTCTGTGGATTTGGGGTGGAGAGTTCTGTAAATGTCTATCAGGTTTGCTTGTTCCAGGTCTGAGTTCAAGTCCTGTATATCCTTGCTAATTTTCTGTCTGGGTGATCTGTCTGCTATTGACAGTGGAGTTTTAAAATCTCCCGCTATTATTGTGTGGGAGTCTAAGTCTTTTTGTAAGTCATTAAGAACTTGCCTTACATATCTGGGTGCTCCTACATTGGGTCCATATATATTTAGAATCGTTAACTCTTCTTGTTGTATCGATCCTTTTACCATAATGTAATGAACTTCTTTGTCCCTTTTGATCTTTGTTGCTTTAAAGTCTATTGTATCAGAGATGAGAATTGCAACTCCTGCTTTTTTTTGCTCTCCATTTGCTTGGTAAATCTTCCTCCATCCTTTTGTATTGAGCCTTTGTGTATCTTTGCGTGTGAGGTGGGTTTCCTGGATACAGCACATCGATGGGTTTTGGTTTTTTCTTCAATTTGCCAGTCTATGTCTTTAGATTGGTGCATTTAGCCCATTTACATTTAGGGTTAATATTTTTATGTGTGAATTTGATACTGCCATTTTGATGCTAGCTGGCTGTTTTGCTCGTTGGTTCATGTACATTCTTCATTTTGTTGACGGTCTTTAGCATTTGGTATGCTTTTAGGATGGCTGGTACTGGTTATTTCTTTCTATGTGTAGTGCGTCTTTCAGGAGCTCTTGTAAAGCAGGCCTAGTGGTGACAAAATCTCTGAGTACTTGCTTGTTTGTCAAGGATTTTACTCTTCCTTCACTTATGAAGCTCAGTTTGGCTGGATATTTAATTCTGGTTTGAAAGTTCTTTTCTTTAAGGATGTTGAATATTGGCCCCCACTCTCTTCTGGTTTGTAGAGTCTATGCCGAGAGATCTGCTGTGAGTCTGATGGGCTTCCCTTTGTGGGTGACCCGACCTTTCTCTCTGGCTGCCCTTAGTATTTTCTCCTTCATTTCAACCCTGGTGAATCTGACGATTATGTGCCTTGGGGTTGCTCTTCTTGCAGAGTATCTTTGTGGTGTTCTCTGTATTTCCTGGAGTTGAGTATTGACCTGTCTTGCTAGGTTGGGGAAATTTTTCTGGATAATATCCTGAAGAGTGTTTTCCAGCTTGAATTCATTCTCTTTGTCACATTCTGGTACACCTATCAAACGTAGTTTGAGTCTCTTCACATAGTCCCACATTTCTTGGAGATTTTGTTCATTCCTTTTTGTGCTTTATTCTTTTATCTTGATTTCTCATTTTATTTCATTGAGTTGGTCTTCAACTTCTGATATTATTTCTTCTGCTTGGTAAATTCGGCTGTTGAAACTTGTGCATGCTTTGCGAAGTTCTCGTGTTGTGTTTTTCAGCTCCTTCAATACATTCATATTCCTCTGTAAGTTGTCCATTCTTGTTATCAATTTTTCAAATCTTTTTTCAAATCTTTTTTCAAGGTTCTTGGTTTCTTTGCACTGGTTTAGAACATGTTCTTTTAGCTGACTGAAGTTTTTCATTATCCACTTTCTGAAGTCTGATTCCGTCATCTCATCACACTCATTCTCTGTCCAGCTTTGTTCCCTTGCTGCTGAGGAGTTTTGGTCCTTTTTTGGAGGTGAGGTGTTTTGGTTTCGGGTGTTTTCCTCTTTTTTTGCACTGGTTTCTTTCCATCTTTATGGATTTATCCTCCTGTCGTCTTAGTAGTTGCTGATTTTTCAATTGGGTCTCTATGTGGACGCTGAGATTGTTGATGATGAAGTATTTCTGTTACTTATTTTTTCTTCTAGTTGTCTAGACCCTCTGCTGTATGAGTGCTGAGGTCCACTCCAGGCCCTGCTTCTCTGGGGTATACCTGTAGCAGCTGCAGAAGCATGAGTGTTGATACCAGTTTCTTCTTCTTTTGTCTTTGTTCCAGAATGATGCCCACCTAATATCAGTCTAATTAGTCCTTTTTTGGGGTGACTCTTTGGATATACAGGGGTCAGGGAGCTGCTTGAGGAGACGGTCTGTGCTTTATAGTAGCTCCAGTGCTGAGTTGTTAGCTCTGTTGTTCATTCAGCATTGTTGGGAGGTTGTTTATGTCTGCTGCAATAGAACTCATAAAACACCACCCTTTTTTCCACCCTTAGATTCTCTTTCTCAGGGAGTTCGGGCTTTCTTTATGAGTATCTGTTGCACTTTTCTGCCCCACTAGGAGGCAGTCTATTCACTATTTGCCTGCCTGAGCTCTGACCTGGTAGCGCGGGTCCGCCCTGTTGCTGCTGGTCTCCCATCTGCTGTGGAGTGCTCCCCCCTCCTTGCGGAATCTCTTTGTTATGGCAGGTTGCCTCGGCAATGGCAGGCTGCGTCAGCCCTGGGCACTACTTCAGTAGGGGCAGATTGCGTCAGCAATGGTGGACACCCCTCCCTCACTGGGCTGCACATTCCTAGATGCCAGCAGCAAAACTCTCAGCCCCAAGCGCCTCCAGTCGCCACCCTGCTTGTCCCCGTGAGGGTGGGACCCACTGAGCCTGCTCACCCAGTTCCCTGCCTCAGATTCCGTCCTCTCTCTCTCTCTCTCTTCCTCTCAGCAAGCTGAAATGTCGACTTTCTCACTGGCGCCCCTGTAGCCTGCCAATAGGGCACTGGGATCCGTGCGGTCTCCCATTCTGCTTCCCACTGCAGCAGCTCAGATCACGCTTCCCAGGAAACTCCTGGTCTGGCTCATTTTCCAAGTCCCATTCTATCAGATGGACATGCCAATCTGCCCTTCCATATCTCAGATTGCCGATTTAACAGGGCACCCAGACCAGTGAGTTCCATGCTGTGTCCAGCTGCGGCGCCGGCCGAGCCGGCCGCACCAGCCGACTGTGTTAGCCGGCTGTACTAGTGTCCTGTGTCTCTCCCACACCTGGGGTTTTAAACGCTCTGTGGTCAAAAAAGGTCCATCTGAGAATGCGGCTAGGACTCACCCTCTGCGCCTTCACTGAGAGCTGCAATCCTCAGTCTCCTCTATGACACCATCTTGCGAGTCTCCGCCTGGCGTCTATTTCATATGAACTCTAATTTTGTGTATCATTGAGTAATACACACCTGGGGCAGTGTCAGTAATGTATTTGGTACGGACACTCAAACAGAACCTGTTTGATTAATGCACACATTTATAATAATGAGGAGTCTATGTCATACGGCTACTCTTTCATACATCGCTGAATAATGCACATGTAAAGTAATTAGAATTCTGATTCTTATGGACTCTCTTTCACAGCCTCACTGAATATTACACACTGGCAATATAGTTTGCAGTCTATTTTTTATGGCTACCCATTCAGAGAATAACTAAATAATGCACACCTGCAGAATAGTCAGAAGTCTCTTTTCTATGGCCACTCTTTAAGAGCCTCACTAAGAGTACACACCTGGGGAAATAGTCAGGATTCAACTATATTCCTTCATTCAGAGTCTCACTAAATAATGCCCACCTGTGGAATAGTTAGGAGACTTTTTCATGTGGCCCCTAATTCGGAGTGTCACTGAATAATGTGATGTAGTCAGGAGTCTGTTTCATGTAGACACATATGTAGAGCCACAGTGAATAAGAGAGGCCCTTTACGTTGTAAGGAATCTAATTAATATTGCCACATCTTCTGAGCCTCACTGAATAATACACACCTGGGGCAGTGTCAGTAATGTATTTGGTACGGACACTCAAACAGAACCTGTTTGATTAATGCACACATTTATAATAATGAGGAGTCTATGTCATACGGCTACTCTTTCATACATCGCTGAATAATGCACATGTAAAGTAATTAGAATTCTGATTCTTATGGACTCTCTTTCACAGCCTCACTGAATAATACACACCTGGGGAAATAGTCAGGATTCAACTATATTCCTTCATTCAGAGTCTCACTAAATAATGCCCACCTGTGGAATAGTTAGGAGACTTTTTCATGTGGCCCCTAATTCGGAGTGTCACTGAATAATGTGATGTAGTCAGGAGTCTGTTTCATGTAGACACATATGTAGAGCCACAGTGAATAAGAGAGGCCCTTTACGTTGTAAGGAATCTAATTAATATTGCCACATCTTCTGAGCCTCACTGAATAATACACACCTGGGGAAATAGTCAGGATTCAACTATATTCCTTCATTCAGAGTCTCACTAAATAATGCCCACCTGTGGAATAGTTAGGAGACTTTTTCATGTGGCCCCTAATTCGGAGTGTCACTGAATAATGTGATGTAGTCAGGAGTCTGTTTCATGTAGACACATATGTAGAGCCACAGTGAATAAGAGAGGCCCTTTACGTTGTAAGGAATCTAATTAATATTGCCACATCTTCTGAGCCTCACTGAATAATACACACCTGGGGCAGTGTCAGTAATGTATTTGGTACGGACACTCAAACAGAACCTGTTTGATTAATGCACACATTTATAATAATGAGGAGTCTATGTCATACGGCTACTCTTTCATACATCGCTGAATAATGCACATGTAAAGTAATTAGAATTCTGATTCTTATGGACTCTCTTTCACAGCCTCACTGAATAATACACACCTGGGGAAATAGTCAGGATTCAACTATATTCCTTCATTCAGAGTCTCACTAAATAATGCCCACCTGTGGAATAGTTAGGAGACTTTTTCATGTGGCCCCTAATTCGGAGTGTCACTGAATAATGTGATGTAGTCAGGAGTCTGTTTCATGTAGACACATATGTAGAGCCACAGTGAATAAGAGAGGCCCTTTACGTTGTAAGGAATCTAATTAATATTGCCACATCTTCTGAGCCTCACTGAATAATACACACCTGGGGCAGTGTCAGTAATGTATTTGGTACGGACACTCAAACAGAACCTGTTTGATTAATGCACACATTTATAATAATGAGGAGTCTATGTCATACGGCTACTCTTTCATACATCGCTGAATAATGCACATGTAAAGTAATTAGAATTCTGATTCTTATGGACTCTCTTTCACAGCCTCACTGAATAATACACACCTGGGGCAGTGTCAGTAATGTATTTGGTACGGACACTCAAACAGAACCTGTTTGATTAATGCACACATTTATAATAATGAGGAGTCTATGTCATACGGCTACTCTTTCATACATCGCTGAATAATGCACATGTAAAGTAATTAGAATTCTGATTCTTATGGACTCTCTTTCACAGCCTCACTGAATAATACACACCTGGGGCAGTGTCAGTAATGTATTTGGTACGGACACTCAAACAGAACCTGTTTGATTAATGCACACATTTATAATAATGAGGAGTCTATGTCATACGGCTACTCTTTCATACATCGCTGAATAATGCACATGTAAAGTAATTAGAATTCTGATTCTTATGGACTCTCTTTCACAGCCTCACTGAATAATACACACCTGGGGCAGTGTCAGTAATGTATTTGGTACGGACACTCAAACAGAACCTGTTTGATTAATGCACACATTTATAATAATGAGGAGTCTATGTCATACGGCTACTCTTTCATACATCGCTGAATAATGCACATGTAAAGTAATTAGAATTCTGATTCTTATGGACTCTCTTTCACAGCCTCACTAAGAGTACACACCTGGGGAAATAGTCAGGATTCAACTATATTCCTTCATTCAGAGTCTCACTAAATAATGCCCACCTGTGGAATAGTTAGGAGACTTTTTCATGTGGCCCCTAATTCGGAGTGTCACTGAATAATGTGATGTAGTCAGGAGTCTGTTTCATGTAGACACATATGTAGAGCCACAGTGAATAAGAGAGGCCCTTTACGTTGTAAGGAATCTAATTAATATTGCCACATCTTCTGAGCCTCACTGAATAATACACACCTGGGAATAATTTGGAGTCTATTTTCGATGGACATTCATTTAGAGTCTCGGGAAATAATGTACACCTATGGAGTAGCCAGGAGTCTATTTTATTAGGACACTCATTCATAGCCTCAGTGGATAATATACATGTGTGGTTTAGTCTGGATTCCAATTTATATGGCCACTGACTTGTAACCTCAGTGAAAAATGCACAAATATAAAGTACTCAGCAGTCTATTTTATATAGACACTCATTCAGAGATTCACTAAATAATACAAGTATTTAATATCGCAGCATCCTGTTTCACATGGTCACACAAAATGGGCCTCACTGAGTAAGTCACACCTGGGGAAGTGTTAAGAGTCTACTTTATATAGCCTCTCATTTACAGCCTCAGGGAATAATGAAAACGTGTGGAGTAGACACTAGACTATTTTATATGGCCACAATATCAAAGCCTGAGTAAGCAATACACAACTTTGGAATAGTCACTTGTCTATTTTACATGCCCAAATATTTAGAGTCAGAATCAGCAATACACGCCTGTGGACAAGTCAGAAAACAATTTCATATGGCCAAAGTTTTAGAGCCTCAGTGAATAATACATACCTGGGAAATAGTCATGACGCTATTACATGTGGCATCAATTTTAGAGCTTCCTTGAATAAGAAAGACCTCTATTGTAGTCAGAATTCTATTTTCTATAGCCACATATTCAGAGCCTAACTGAATAACATGCACCTTGTGAAAAGTTACAATTCTATTTCGTGTAGCCACTCATTTATTTTTATTTTATTTTATTTTTTATTTAAATGTTTTATATTTTTATTGCATTATAGGTTTGGGGGTACATGTGAAGAACGTGCAATATAGTTGCATAAGTTCACACATTGCAGTGTGTTTTGTTGACTTCCTCCATTTAGCCAAACTTGCCACTTATCCCCAGGCTATCTCTCCCAAGCCCCCACCTCTGTCCATTCCCCATTCCCACAGATAGACCACGGTGTGTAGTAGACCCCCTCCCTGTGTCCACGTGTTCTCATTTTTCTCACCCACCTATGAGTGAAAATATGCGGTATTTCTTTTTCTGTTCTTGTGTCAGTTTGCTGAGAATAATGCTTTTTAGATTCATCCATGTCCTTACAAAGGACACAAACTCATCATTTTTATTGCTGCATAATATTCCATGGTGTATATGTGCCACATTTTCCCAGTCCAGTCTATCATTGATGGACATGTGGGTTGGTTCCAGGTTTTTGCTATTGTAAACAGTGCTGCAATGAACATTCGTGTGCATGTGTCCTCATAGTAAAAAAATTTACAGTCCTTTGGATATATACCCAGTAATGGGATTGCTGGGTCAAATGGGATTTCTATTTCTAGGTCCTTGAGGAATCACCACACTGTCTTCCACAATGGTTGAACTAATTTACACTCCCACCAACAGTGTAAGAGTGCTCCTCTTTCTCCACATCTTCTCCAGCATCTGCTGTCTCCAGATTTTTTAATGATCGCCATTCTAACTGGCATGAGATGGTATCTCAATGTGGTTTTGATTTGCATCTCTCTAATGACCAGTGATGATGAGCATTTTTTCATGTGTTTGTTGGCCTCATGTATGTCTTCTTTGTAAGGTGTCTGTTCATATCCTTTGCCCATTTTTGAATTGGCTTGTTTGTTTTTTTCCTGTAAATCTGTTTGAGTTTTTTGTAAATTCTGGATATCAGTCCTTTGTCAGATGCGTAAACTGCAAAGATTTTTTTCCATTCTGATGGTTGCCGATTCATTCTAGTGACTGTTTCTTTTGCCGTCCAGAAGCTGTGGAGTTTGATTTGTCCCATTTGTCTATTTTGGCTTTTGTTGCCAATGCTTTTGGTTTTTTTGGTCATGAAATTCTTGCCTACTCCTATGCCCTGAATGGTTTTGCATAGATTTTCTTCTAGGGTTTTTATGGTGTCAGGTCTTATATTTAAGTCTTTAATCTATCTGGAGTTAATTTTAGTGTAAGGTGTCAGGAAGGGGTCCAGTTTCTGCTTTCTGCACATGGCTAGCCAGTTTTCCCAACACCATTTATTAAACAGGAATCCTTTTTCCATTGCTTGTTTTTGTCTGGTTTATCAAAATTATATGGTTGTAGGTATGTTGTGTTGCCTGTGATGCCTCTGTTTTGTTCCATTAAGCTATATCTCTGTTTTGTTACAAGTACCATGCTGTTTTGATTACTGTAGCCTTGTAGTATAGTTTGAAGTCTGGTAATGTGATGCCTCCCGCTGTGTTCTTTTTGCTTTGAATTTACTTGTCTATGTGGGATTTCTTTTGGTTCCAAATGAAGTTCATATCGTCAAAATTGAAAGAGCTAGAGGAGCAATATCAGAAAAGCTCAAAACCTAGCCAAAGACAAGAAATAACTAAGATCAGAGCAGAACTGAAGAAGATAGTGACAAGAAAACCCATCAGAAAATCAGTAAATCCAAGAGCTGGTTTTTCAAAATATCCACTCATTTAGAGCCGAATGTAAAAATGCACGCCTGAGGAGCATTCAGGAGGCTCTATTTAATGGCCACAAATTCAGAGCTTCACAGAATAATACAGACCTATGGAAACGTCAGGAGTGTATTTCACATGGCCACTTATTCAGAACCTCAGTGAGGAATCATATATATCTGGAAAATACTCAGGATTATATTACATATAGCCACTTATTCAGAGACTCACTGAATAATGCACAGCTAAGGAATAGTCTGGAGGATATTTGATATGACTCTTCACACAGCGACTCAGTGAACAATGCAGAACGGAAAAATAGTCAGGAGGATAGAGTCAAGGGTTTATGTTATGTGGTCACTCGTTCAGAATGTCACTGAAGAATACACACCTTGGGAATAGTCAGTGTTCAAGTCATATGGACACTCAATCACAGCGTTACCGAATAATGCACAACGGGGCTATAGTAAGGAGTCTATTTCATATGGCCTGTCATTCGGAGCTTCAGTGCATAACAAACAGCTGTGGAGTAGTCAGGACCCTATTTAAGGTAGCCTCAAATTAAACAGCTCCCTGAGTGATACACACATATGTCAGAGTCAGGAGAATATTTGACATAGACACTCATACATTAACTTTTTGAATACTGTACAAGTGAGGAATAATCACTAGTCTATTTCATATGGTGGTTTCTTTGGAGGGTCAAAAAATAACACGCACCTGTGGAGTAAAATGCGGTCTATTTCATAAGTCCACTGTTTCAGTGTTTTAGTGAATAACATATATATCTGATAAGTCAGGAATCTCTTTCACATGGCCACTGGTTCTGGGCCTCTGTGAGTAATACTCCCCTCAGAAACAATCAAGGGTCTACTTCAAATGCCTACACATTCAGAGTCTCTGTAAGTAATGAACACCTGGGCAATAAACCTGAGTCTTTTTTTAATGCTCACTTAGTTACAGTCTCATTCAATAATACACACCTGGGTAAGAGTTAAGGGTCTATTTCATGTAGCCACTCATTTCAATCCTCAG
>JAKFGQ010000343.1:0-29501 GCA_021498475.1 Saguinus midas | reverse complement strand
CATGCCCCATGCTTGCCCTGGGCTTGTTGTGTGCAGCAGGCATGCAGTTTATTTCTGTTAAATGAGTGAATGATTGAATGACAGCCTCCACTGCAGCTCTGGGCTCTCAGGAAACTGTGATGGCCCCTGCCCTCCAGGATACCCCTCATTGAGTGCTGGTGAAAACGTCACTTTGACTTTCATTTTATCTTCATGGGGTGCATTTGCAGGTTTGTTACATGGTAGATATGTGATTGCTGGGGTTTGGGACATAAATGATCCTGTGACTCAGGTAGTGAGCCTGGTACCTGACAGGTGGTTTTCCTGGTTCATGATTGTTTCTTTCATCTTGTTGGAGCGGATAAGGGGTCGCGCGGGGGACTAGGGTTGGTGCTCAGGGGGTCTCAGGTGGACCAGCTGAGATTAGGCTCACACACGCGGGGACGCAAGATGGCCCTGGTCAGTTCTTATAGAGAGCCAGTTTCTTAATGAAGATCAGCAGATCCCGATGACACTGTGAAGTCTCCTGGAGATTCAGACTCAAGGCTTCTGCCTACTCACAGGTCCTCCTCCTTTTCTTCAGCCCTCTCATTCCTCAGAAGCTTGCCCTGTCACCCTACATCCATCTGCCCTGCAGCACTCTGCAAACAGGTGCACCCTCTTGGAGCCTGAGCACTGACCCAGCAAGGCAAGGACTTTAAGGAGAGACACAATGGACTCAGTGAGGCTGGCAGGAAGCCTTCCCACCCCACCCCAATGCTTACTAGGGTGCTTGCTCTTTCTGACTATCAAAGTAGCTACGCTGAGGAAAGAGACTTTCTCTGTGTGTGCAATCCTGGGGACAGGCAGGCCACTGTCGAATGCCCCCATGCTTGCCCTGGGCTTGTTGTGTGCAGCAGGCATGCAGTTTATTTCTGTTAAATGAGTGAATGATTGAATGACAGCCTCCACTGCAGCTCTGGGCTCTCAGGAAACTGTGATGGCCCCTGCCCTCCAGGATACCCCTCATTGAGTGCTGGTGAAAAACGTCACTTTGACTTTCATTTTATCTTCATGGGGTGCATTTGCAGGTTTGTTACGTGGTAGATGTGTGATTGCTGGGGTTTGGGACATAAATGATCCTGTGACTCAGGTAGTGAGCATGGTACCTGACAGGTGGTTTTCAGCCTTTTCCTTACCCTTTCTTTCTCCAGTGGTCCCCGATGATCCTGGCTCCCATCTTTGTGTCCATGGGTACCCGATGCTTAGCTCCCACTGACACACAGCTGCTTTCATAAGCACCTCAACGTGGGAGCAATGAGATGCTGAGCTCCCAGCACAGGTCATGACTTCAGTTTACAGAAGGGATTCACTTGCTGAAGGGATGGCTTCTAAATTTGAAGTCCAATTTGAAAAACTGAAGTGCTCTTAGACATGTGCAGCCTTCTAGTAATTTCCAGCTGGGTTCCACTCCACTTCCCAGCATTAGGCTCCTCCTGTCATCAGACCCAAGCATTTAAGCACCAAGTGAGAAAGGAACTCCAACAGCTCCTGGACATATTGGGAGGATGGAGGATGGAGGAGGAGGAGAAATGGAGGAGCGTGAAATGCCTCCCAAAGATGTAACGACTTGTCAGTTTTTCAGAGAATAAACAATTCCCTCTGTCCCCCAGCTTCCAAGTGCAAAAAGAAAACAGCTGGATTTCCAAAATGTGAAAGACTCCTGCCTCCCAGTTCCCAGATTTGGGCTGCAGAGGGAGAATATGTCCCCAGCTTTCTCCAAGATAGAGCCTTAGTTTAAATATATTTCATCTAAATGGGGACCAGCACATTAGGTTTTTTTTATTTTAAAATGGGACAGAATGGGACAGGCCAAGGGACAGGATGGGACCTGTACCAGTGGCAAAGAACCTGGTTCTGTAATTTACTGCTCACATGCCTTGGGAAAATTGCTTCCTCTCTCTGAGTCATATTTTATTTTATTTTTTTAGTTCATAAACTGTAGATATGAATACTAATCTCTTCTTGTTTTAAATTATCTCACCTATGAAAGCGTGTACCACATGGAAGACTCCCAAAGATTTCACAGTCATTCTGGCTCAGGGGTTGTTCTGGATGAAGGACTTTTTCCCTTCATTTGCTCTCGAGTCCACTTGCCTCCCTTGGTCCCACTGGCCTCCCTCTTGCACTCCTGCCCCTGTGCAGGCTGTGAGCTTCATGAGGGTGAGGAAGAAGGCACATGTGTGTCTGTTCACAGCCATGCCCTGCACAGCTGATCCTGGCACATGATGGATGCTCACTGAGTGTATATTGGGTGACTGACTCAGCAAATCCCAGAGACCTTCGCAGGGCACAGCCTCCTCTTGTTTTATCTGCAGAAGTAATCTCCACTTTATGCTGTTCCTCGGGCTTCCTTAAACTTCTGGTGATGAGATGAAGGGTGTTACATTTCAATCTATTCTCTTTCTACCTTTAAATATTGGCATTTTACTGTAAGAAAAGCAGACTTTTCTTTTCTTTTCTTTTCTTTTTTTTTTTTTTTTGAGTTTCACTGTGTCACCCAGGCTGGAGTGCAATGGAACAATCTCGGCTTACCACAGCCTCAGCCTCCCATGTTCAAGCAATTCTCCTGCCTCAGCCTCCCAAGTAGCTAGGATTGTAGGCATTTGCCACCATGCCCAGCTAATTTTGTATTTTTAGAAGAGATGGGATTTCTCCATGTTGGTCAGGCTGGTCTTGAACTCCCGACCACAGGTGATCCACTCACCTCAGCCTCCCAAAGTGCTGGGATTATAGGTGTGAGCCACAATGCCTGGCCTATGACTTTATTTTCAATTCATATAAAATTTATTTATTTATTTTGATTTTATTTATTTATTTTTTGAGATGGAGTTTTGCTCTTGTTACCCAGGCTAGAGTGCAATGGCGTGATCTCGGCTTACTGCAACCTCCGTCTCCTGGGTTCAGGCAATTCTCCTGCCTCAGCCTCCTGAGTAGCTGGGATTACAGGCATGCACCACTGTGCCCAGCTAATTTTTTGTATTTTTAGTAGAGACAGGGTTTCACCATGTTGACCAAGATGGTCTCGATCTCTTGACCTCGTGATCCACCCGCCTCGGCCTCCCAAAGTGCTGAGATTACAGGCGTGAGCCACTGCACCAGGTGCTAAAATTTACTTTTTAAAATGCAAAACCCTAAGACTTTAAAGAAAAGAGTGATCAGCCACCAGGACTTCTTTGTTTTCATGATGTGTACCTCCCCACCCTATAGCAAGCATTCTTCAACTCTTTCATCTGAAGATCCCCTCCCCAAGTGGCTGCTCTTGCAGTAAAATAAGAATTGCCTGCCACCTTTCCTGAGTCTTCAGCTTTTCTCTTACATTCTAAAAAATCATGAAGCATTAGACCAGGAGCCCAGAGCCCCTGAGCTGCTTTCTCCTCACCTGTGTATCTCCTAAGCCCTCCTAGCAGCAGCTTCAGAATCAGATGCTAGCCCCAGAGCCATGCTTGTCTGGAGGAGCACACATGTCTTGTTCACAGTGGGGCTGAGATTTGAGGCTGAGCTAGCAGCATCTATAGACCCCTGTGAGCAAGGCTGCCAAGTTTGGCCCTGCCAAGTCAGCTCACTGCAACCTCCATCTCCTGGGTTCAGGCAATTCTCCTGCCTCAGCCTCCTGAGTGTTTGGAAAAGATCTGCCCCTGTTAGAAAGCCGGCCCAGACAACCAGCCACCCTGGCCGCATGGAAAAAATCTAACTTCCTGATGAGGAAGTTCGCCCTCCCCCCTTAACTTCCCGATGAGGAAGTTCACCCTCTACATACCGTTCTGGCCTTCCCGCCTGGCTACAGCCACCTCCCGCCTAGCGACCGGCTGAACCAATCACCATCTGCCCTATCAGCTCTCTAATGACTTCCTGCCCAACAAGCCCTTCCCCCTGGAAGACTTCCTGCCCGACAGCCGGCCTGACCAACCACCACCCGCCGAGTCAGCACCCCCACAAGCCCTCCTGTTCCCGCCCCTATAAAAAGCTCTAACCCTCTAGGCTCGGGGCGGCCATCTTTCTGCTTTCCCACTGGCCCGCCTGGAGGCTCTTTTTTCTCAATAAAGCCTGAACTTAAGGACTTTCTTCCAGCCTGCAATCTGGTTTATTCAAGGGAACTCTGTCTCTCCGTGGAGAGTGGGTCGAACAGTGGGTCGGACAAGTGGTGCCAAAACCCGGGAGCGTGGGCCACTGGCCAGGCCGCGGCCCCCTCCCCCAACCTGCCCAACACAGGCCCTGCCACCGCTACACTCCGATTAAGGTAAGCACAATTTTTTGCTTTACCTTCACCACCCCCGCCACACGGCACGGGTGCAGCGGCTCCCCCTCCGGCGTTCCTCAAGGACTTCTTGCCTAGACTCGGCCGAGCCGAGGTAGTCCTCTGTTCCGGCTCCAGGAGCCTTCTGAAGGGTTGCTGCCCGATGGGGGACGCCCCTCTGACCGCCTCCCTAACCGTACCTAACCGTACTCCCGGGAATTTGCAACGAAGGGGGATGCCTTTTCTTTGCATCTACCCGACCGTGCCGGAGGGTCTGTAGCTACACCCGTCATGGGGAATTCGGAGTCCAAAATTCCAACTAACACCCCCCTTGGGTGCTTACTGCAAAATTTTGCCAGATTGGGATATTCTCAAACCCTCAGAAAGAAAAAACTTGTCTTTCTGTCCCAGGTGGCTTGGCCCCAATACGAACTCAATAACCAGTCACATTGGCCCCCGACTGGTACTTTCGATTTCAATACCCTCCAAAACCTCGACAATTTCTGTCACCGCATGGGCAAGGACAATGAAATTCCTTACGTTCAGGCTTTTTGGGACCTCCATACCCACCCTGATCTTTGTTCTACCTGCTCCACCCACCAAATCCTCTTAGCTCATGCCCCTCATAAATCTTTCTCCACTACTCCCCCTCCCTACTCTTCACCGGAAGATCTGCCTGAACATCTATCCCCTCCCACCAACCTCGGCAACCAGCCGCCATCAGCCGCTCGCCCTTCCTCCCCCACCCCCTCCGGGCCTCCTTCCTCAGAGGCCGCACTTCCTCTTACCTCACCGGTAGCAGCCCACACCCGCTCTCACCAACCAACTATTCTAGCCCCTCTCCGAGAAGTAGCAGGCACTGAAGGCTTAGTCAGAGTCCATGTTCCTTTTTCACTCCAAGACCTGTCCCAAATTGAGAAACGTTTAGGATCCTTCTCAGCCGACCCATCCACCTATATTAAAGAATTCCAATACCTCACTCAGGCATACAGCCTTACTTGGCATGATATTCGAGTTATCTGCACTTCCACCCTCACTGCAGAAGAGCACGAGCGTATCCTCGCTGCAGCCAGACACCAGGCAGATAAAGATCATGCTATAGATAACCAGATCCCCCTGGGCCCCGAAGTAATTCCTAATGAAGACCCCCAATGGGATTATCAGGCAGGCCGGGGGTCCGACATACCCCGCAGAGACCGCATGGTCCGATACCTCCTTAAAGGCATGGATGTAGTGTCTAACAAAGTAGTAAACTATGACAAGCTAAGAGAAATCACCCAATTACCAGATGAAAACCCTGCCCTCTTTCTAACTCGCTTGCAAGAAGCATTAGTCCGCTACACCCAGCTAGATCCAGCCTCCCAAAATGGAGCCACTGTCCTAGCATCACACTTCATCTCTCAATCAGCCCCTGACATCCGGAAAAAACTAAAGAAAGTGGAGGATGGCCCTGCAACCCCCATACAAGACTTGGTAAAAATGGCCTTTAAAGTGTTTAATGCCAGGGAAGACACAGCTGAGGCAGCCCACCAAGCGCGTATGAAACAAAAAGTCACTCTACAAACCCAAGCCTTAGCAGCAGCCCTTCTCGGTAGAAACTAACAAGGGTAAAGCAAACAAACACACCCCTCCCGGGGCATGTTTCAAATGTGGGAAAGAAGGGCACTGGTCAAGAGTCTGCCCCCAGCCACAGCCTCCTACCAAGCCCTGCCCTAATTGTCAGCTCATGGGACACTGGAGGTCTGATTGTCCGAGCTTCCCCAGGGCCTCAGTTTCTCCAAACTGACACACTAGAGAGCAGCAAGGACACGTTTCTGAAAACCAGACTCCTGTCCATACTGGTCAGAAGTCAGGTGCTCAGGAAAACCCATTCCCAGAGCTACTAGGGTTTATGGACGATTAGTGGTGCCCTGGCTCCCCAACTCTGGTTACCCTTGCCGAGCCTAGGGTTAAGCTTCAGGTAGCGGGTAAGAGTGTCTCCTTCTTATTGGACACGGGGGCTACCTACTCTGTACTCCCCTCATATTCAGGCAAAACCACTCCTTCCCAAGCCTCTGTTATGGGCATTGATGGGTCTCCCTCCACTCCTCACTAAACTCCACCCTTAACCTGTTTGTTTGGCCCTTCCATTTTACCCACTCCTTTCTAGTCATTCCTCTTGCCCTGTACCTCTCCTAGGGTGAGATATCCTAGAGAAGCTGCAAGCTACTATTACCTTTCCACACACAGAAACCTTCCTGTTACTCCTCATCGCCAACCCACCTTTCCCCTCCTCCAGCCGAACTCCTCCCGACGTAGATCCCAAAGTGTGGGACACCGATACCCCACTGTAGCCTCACATCACCAACCCATACTCATACGCCTAAAAGACCCCACAACCTTCCCTTCTCGCCCTCAGTTTCCAATCTCCAAAGTTCATCGCCTCGGCCTCCTCCCTATCATAAATAAGCTGAAAGCTCAAAGACTACTCATTCCTACAAACTCCCCCTGCAACACTCCCATTCTGCCTGTAAAGAAACCCTCAGGGCAGTACCGCCTAGTTCAAGACCTCCGCCTCATCAATGCAGCAGTCATTCCCGTTCATCCAGTAGTGCCCAACCCTTATACAATCCTCTCCCACATTCCCCTACAACCACCCATTTCTCAGTTCTAGACCTCAAAGATGCCTTCTTCACTATTCCTCTGCACCCAGATTCCTACTTCCTTTTTGCTTTTACGTGGGAAGATTCCACTTCCAATCTTTCTCAGCAACTCACTTGGACAGTCCTACCCCAAGGCTTCCAGGATAGCCCCCATCTATTCGGACAAGCCCTAGCAGCCGATCTTCAAACTTGCAAAATCACCCCTTCCACCCTACTGCAATATGTTGACGATATCCTCATTTGTTCTCCATCCCACCACGACTGCATTACAGCCACCACTACACTATTAAACTTCCTAGGAAACAAAGGGTACCGAATATCCGCTGCTAAAGCTCCAATAGCTACCTCTTCAGTTACCTATTTAGGCCTCAATCTGACCCCCAAACACCGGGATATAACTGCTGATAGGCTCCAGGCTCTCAAAGCCCTCCAGCCACCTACCTCAGCAAACGAAATCCTCTCCTTCCTGGGTCTAGTAGGGTTCTTCAGACATTGGGTCCCTAACTTTGCAGTGTTAGCAAAACCACTGTACCACGCAGCAAAACAGTCCCCAGTAGGACCACTTACCTCCCAAGGCACTGTGACTCGGGCCTTCTCTGCTCTCCTAACAGCCCTCTGTACTTCCACAAACCTAGCCTTGCCTAACCCCAATAAGCCATTCTACCTATATACAGATGAAAAACAGCATGTGGCCATTGGAGTCCTTTCCCAGCCTGTAGGGCCCACCTTAATACCTATAGCATACCTATCCAAGCAGCTAGACCCTACCACCCGGGATGGCAACCTTGCTCATGAGCCCTTGCTGCAGCAGCAGAACTTACCACTGAAGCTTTAAAACTTAACCTACACCAACCCTTGCAAGTTTTCTCACCCCATCGGCTTACCGACCTGCTTTCCCACCAGGTTTTAACCCACCTTAGTCCCTCTAGGGTCCAACTACTTCACCTGCTTTTCATCGAGAATCCCACTGTTACACTCTCACATTGTTCACCCTTAACCCAGCAACTTTAACTCCCACCCCTTTAACTCCAATAAGCCAGCACTCTTGCCTAGAAATCCTTAAACTAAGCCAATCCCCATGACCTGATCTTACTGACCAACCCCTACCGTCAGCCTCAGTTACCCTTTACGTTGATGGCAGTTCTATTCTCAAAACCCCCGGACCCAGGAAAGCTGCTTATGCAATTGTCTCCGATACTGATATTATAGAAACCCAACCTTTACCTCAGGGAACCACTTCCCAACAAGCTGAATTAGTTGCCCTCACCCGAGCCCTTACCTGGGCAACTGGGAAAACTGTTAATATCTACACTGATTCTAAGTATGCCTTTCTCATTGCCCATTCTCACTGCATGATTTGGAAAGAACGAGGCTTCCTCACTACCAAAGGAACCCCTGTTCTCAATGGAAAGCTCATTTCCCAGCTTATCCAGGCAATCCAGCTCCCAGCCCAAGTAGCTATCATCCATTGTAAGGGACACCAGTCTCCAAATACTCCTGTAGCTCGGGGCAATGCCTTTTCAGACTCAGTAGCCCGAAACACGGCCCAAACTAGTCCGCCCCCAGCTTCCATTTATTTCCTCTCTAAGACCTACAAACCCCAGTATTCCCCAGAAGAAAACACTGAGCTGTCCTCCTCCCCAGACGTCAAGTTTAAAGACGGATGGGCCTTTAAACATAACCTCCTCATCCTTCCAAAACAACACCACCACCAAATAATCCAAGACATACACAATTCCCTCCACATCGGGCCCAAAGCCCTATTCCAGTTTCTCAGCCCACTGTTTCACCCACACAACCTCACCCACACCATCCACAAGGGCCACACTGATTGCCTAATCTGTGCCAAGGCTAATCCTCAGGGATCTTGTCACCCCCGCAAACAGCTCCATCAACTACGTGAGTTCCTACCGGGCCAGGACTGGCAAATCGATTTTACCCACATGCCAAAGCATAAACAATACCGATATCTGTTAACTATTGTTGACACTTTTTCAGGCTAGATCGAAGCTTACCCCACAGCCTCTGAGTCTGCAGGGACGGTAGCCACTCATCTCATTCAAGACATCATACCACGCTTTGGACTCCCGGCCACCATACAGTCGGACAACGGCCCAGCTTTCATCTTCAAAGTTACTAATGCTGTTTCTACCTCTCTAGGGATTCGGTGGAAGCTACATGCCACCTACCATCCTCAGTCCTCTAATAAGCTGGAACGGGCCAACGGCCTCATCAAAGAACATCTAACCAAACTTATGCTTGAGCTCCGCCAATCTTGGGTCACCTTGCTCCCCATTGCCCTCGCCAGGCTAAGAGCAAGCCCTCAGGGCCCATCGCAGCTTAGTCCATTTGAGCTGCTGTATGGTCGCCCTTCCCTACTCTCAACTCCCCCATCACCAGAAACCACACCACTAGATAGTTACCTTCCTTACTTCACTCTCCTTCGAAGCCTCCTCCGAGCACGCCAACGCTTCTCTTCCTCAACCTACCCAGCCATCTGAAGACACACAGAAAGTCTCCCTGGGGACTCAGTTCTTATCAGGTCCCTCTCCCAAAGCCCCTTGCCCCAGGTGGGAGGGACCATACACAGTCCTCCTTACCACTCCATCAGCTATAAGAATTGCTGAAGTCCCATCTTGGATTCACCTGTCCTGAGTGAAAAAGGCCTCCCATGGATCCCCCTCATGCTGGAAAGCTGCTCCTACTGGGCCTCTATCTATCAAATTTACTAAGGCCTAGCAGTCCAACTCCTTACGTATTGGAGATTCTACCTCACTGAAAACTATACAAAGACCACCTTCATTTGTAATACTCCCCCATACAGCCACAATCATCTTCTTGCAACTTCCGACTGCCCTGCAGCCGGATGCAGCAGCGCCATATATCTGAACTTCACCAAATTCCATAGCGTCCATGATAAACCGGTCCTGTGCTTCAACCATGACCAACCATCAGGAGCATGTAATGACACCTCTTGGGGCTCCTGCATGGGTTGTACTTGGATGAGCTGTCGAATGCATGTACCTGTCAAACCACCTACTCGATCTTTGTTCCAAATCTTCCCAGATATAGATGATGAAGGAAACACCATTATCGGTTCTACACGGTATTCTCTTCTCATACCTGACCCTGGGATAACCGTGGAAAAGCCCCAGAAAGCTGCCCTGTATGAATACATAGACACCAGATATCCCTCTTCCCACCTGTACATCTGGCGGGAATACGTGCGTACAGCCCACGAATCCACTCTGCTATTAACCAACAAGAACAATCTCTAAATAGCCAACTGCAACCACACTCGTCACCCTTTTCCTGGCTAACCTTCCTTAAAGAAGGAATCAAATTAGCTAACGTCTCAGGATTGACCGACCTAACCTCATGCCTCATGTGTGCCTCTTTAGGTCAGACCCCTTTGTGGCAGTTCCTTTTCCTATCCCTCTCAATTCGACACCCACAACCTCTCCTTTCTCCCCATCAGGAAGTAAATCTCTATACTCCACCTGACTTTACGCAGCTACCAATATGCTATTCCCTAGGTCAAAACTATCCTAGCTGTAACAAAACCATACTGGTAACCACTAATATAACAGCCCCACGGGGAACGTTCTTTTGGTGCAATAGGACCTTAACAAAAACTCTCTACACTGGCCTATCCTCATCTCTTTTATGCCTCCCAGTAACCCTAGTCCCTCGGCTCACTATATATTCCCCAGCCGAATTCCAGATGTTGCAAATTCCCCATCGCCGAGTCCAACGAGCTGCCTTCCTACCCATTGCCATTGGAATCTCCCTTGCTAGCTCAGCACTTGCAGTAGGATTAGGAGGAGGGGCACTAACTCACTCAAACCTGGGTATAGCCCGACTGACCTCACAATTTCAAGCTGCTATTGATGACTCTACTGAGTCTTTAGCATCACTCCAATGACAGATCACCTCAGTTGCCCAAGTTGCCTTGCAGAATCGAAGAGCCCTAGACCTGCTAACTGCTGAACGGGGAGGGACCTGTATCTTTCTACAAGAAGAGTGCTGCTACTACATCAATGAATCCGGCCTAGTGGAGACCCGAATCGAAAGCCTCCAGAAGATCAAAGCTAACCTGCAGAATCAAAAATTCTCAGCCGAAGCCACGGCGTGGTGGTCTTCCTCCATGTATACCCTCTTGTCCCCACTGCTCGGGCCCCTAATAGCAGTTTGTTTAATCTTGCTTATTGCTCCTTGTCTCTTGCAGTTCCTACAATGGCGCTTTCAAGAATTAACCCGAGTCACCATCCACCAGATGCTACTCCAACCTTATGAACAAGTGCTAGAAGCAGATCTTTCCCCAGACACCGGACTCCTTAGGAAGAAAATCTCTTCAAGCCCCTACGATGACCCTTGTCAGCAGGAAGTAGCCAGAGAAAGACAACCGATGCCCCTGACCCCATCTTTTTCTTTTCTTTAAGGAGTCTGGAATGTTTGGAAAAGATCTGCCCCTGTTAGAAAGCCGGCCCAGACAACCAGCCACCCTGGCCGCATGGAAAAAATCTAACTTCCCGATGAGGAAGTTCGCCCTCCCCTTAACTTCCCAATGAGGAAGTTCACCCTCTACATACCGTTCTGGCCTTCCCACCTGGCTACAGCCACCTCCCGCCTAGCGACCGGCTGAACCAATCACCATCTGCCCTATCAGCTCTCTAATGACTTCCTGCCCAACAAGCCCTTCCCCCTGGAAGACTTTCTGCCCGACAGCCAGCCTGACCAACCACCACCCGCCGAGTCAGCACCCCCACAAGCCCTCCTGTTCCTGCCCCTATAAAAAGCTCTAACCCTCTAGGCTCGGGGCGGCCATCTTTCTGCTTTCCCACTGGCCCGCCTGGAGGCTCTTTTTTCTCAATAAAGCCTGAACTTAAGGACTTTCTTCCAGCCTGCAATCCGGTTTATTCAAGCGAACTCTGTCTCTCCATGGAGAGTGGGTCGAACAGTGGGTCGGACACTGAGTAGCTGGGACTACAGGCATGCGCCACTGTGCCCAGCTAATTTTTTGTATTTTTAGTAGAGACGGGGTTTCACCATGTTGACCAAGATGGTCTCGATCTCTTGACCTCGTGATCCACCTGCCTCAGCCTCCCAAAGTGCTGGGAGGCCCCTCAGCCTCTCCCTTGTAAAGCCTCCTGCTACATCTGCACATCCCCAAGCTCTCTTTCACCAAGAACAGTCCTGTTCCAGGCATTCCCTTCTGCTGTGCGGGGCTGAAGCTAACATCCTGAGCCTCTGAGGGAGATGATGACAGTGGCAGCCTTTGCCTCCTTGGGTGATGAGTGTTATGCATGCAGAGGTTCTTGTGCCAGGCCAGGCTGAGTGGCCAAGGCTGTTTCCTAGGCACCTTATATACCAGGGGGATTCCATGATCAGAGTGATTTAGGAAGGGGAAATAACATGGTGATTCCAAAGATTTGTTCACAGAGCAGCACATTAAATGACCTGCGAAATTCCAGTAAGACACCCAGGACTTGCCAATCGTATGTGGCTGCAAGGCCTTAGGGCTCCTAACACTTCCTGGGACTAGGGCTATGCAGAGCAGCCTTTAAAATAGATGGTTTTTGTTCACTGCTCTAATTTTAAGGATGAGGAGCCAAGACTCAGAGAGGGAACAGGAACACGTTTAAGATCATAAAGTGAAATCCAGGAAGGTAACTCACATTGTTACTCCCCGATTTTAGGTTGGTCTTTTAAGAGATTCAGAGGAAGGCTGGGCATGGTAGCACAAACCTGTACAGCCTTCCAAAGTGCCTGTAATCCCAGCACTTTGGGAGGCCAAGGTGGGCGGATCATGAGGTCAGGAATTAAAGACCAGCCTGGCCAGTATGGTGAATCCCCATCTCTACTAAAACTACAAAAAGTAGCCAGGTGTGGTGGCAGTGCCTGTAGTCCCAGCTACTCAGGAGGCTGAGGCAGAGGAATCGCTTGAACCCAGGAGGTGGAGGTTGCAGTGAGCCAGGATTGTGCCACTGCACTCCAACCTGTGTGACAGAGCGAGACTCTGTCTCAAAAAAAAAAAAAGGATTCAAAGGAAGGAACTTCTAAAGGTGACAACATAAGGCTGATAATTCTAGAGTCTCTATAGTATGTGCATGCATGTGTGTGTGTATATGTTTTATGCATATATATGTGTCTGTGTTATGTGTGCATGTATGTGTGGGTGCATGTTGGTGGGCATATATGTATTGGTATGTGTGTATACATTGTGTGTATGGGTATCTGAATGGGTGTGTGTGTGTCGTGTGTAATGTGTGTATGTGCATGGGTGTATGTGTGTGTATAGGTATGTGTGTTGTGTGTATGTGTGTAATGAGTGTATGGGTGTCTATGTGTGTATACATGCATGTATATGTTTATATATGTGTATGTGTGTGGGGTGCATGAATGTGTATGGGTGTATGGTTGTGTATATGTATGTATTGATAGATGTATGGGTGTGTATATTTGTGTATGTATGTCTTTATGTTTGCATGGGTGTGTGTGTGTGTTTATGTGTGTATATGGGTATATGGGTGTGTGTGGGGGTGTATGTATTTGTCTATGAATGTGTGTCTGTGTGTGTGTGTGTGTCTGTGTGTATGTGATTGGGTATGTTTATGTGTGTTCATATATATGTATGTGTGTTTGTGTATATATGGGTGTGTACATGTATGTATCTGTGTATTACATGTTTATGGATGTGTGTATATGTGCTTGTATCGGTGTGTGTGTTTTTCTTTCTGTGTGTGTGTATTTGGATGAGACTTTATCTGTATCTCTGGCAGTGGGATGGGAGCTGCAACCCTTCCTACTGAGCTACCCTCTATGTTCCAGATTCACAGCAGGACTAAACAGCAGGAGAAACCAATGATAAAGTCCACAGATGCATCCAGTCTTGATGGGACAGTGGGTGGAGGTCAGGAACTTCTGTGGTGCCAGTGCCAGATGTCAGGCTTTCTCAGCAGCTCTGAAGAGGTCTCAGGCCTAGGTTCCAGAATCAGGAGCTTTCAGGAATGAGTTATTCTGGACAGTCATGTTTTACTGGTTAGTGAGACTTTATTTTCTTCAAAATCAAAATTCTTCAAAATACATTAATCATGTTGGCAAGAAAGCTTTTCATATTTTATAGCTTGCATTATTTCTTGCACAGTAAGGCAATACGCTTGGGTGTAGATTGGAGGTAGTTTTGAATTTTTGTTTTAGCTCTCTCGTGCCTGATGCACAGACCCTCAGACACTGTAAAAGCCTGCCTTTTGGGACATGGAGGTCAATTTGCCCCTATACAAAGCAGACCTAAGATTCTATGCTTTGCACCACTGTAACTGCTTTGTATGTTTTCCTGGTGTATCCATGGGTCAAGTCTGCAGTCTCATTTTCACTCTTTCCTCTGCTTCCCACATCACCATATTTAATTTCCTGCCAGACCTACCTGTGCAAGCTGTGTGATCTGGGAAAGCCATTTGATCTCTTAGAAACTCCTTTCCTTGGGGATTTTCCAAGATGGCATCATAGAAAGAACTCAGGATTGCAGCTCTCAGTGAAGGCACAGAGGATGAGTCCTAGCCGCATTCCCAGATGGACCTTTGTTGCCCACAGAATGGGAAAATTCCTAGGTGTAGGAGAGACATGGGAGGCTGGGGCAGCCGGTGGTTGGGCTCGCATGGCCGGTTTGGCCGGCACTTTGGCCGGCGCCACAGCGCAGCAGCACCCAGCACAAAACTCACTGATCTGGGTGCCCTGTTAAACTGGAAATCTGATATTTGGAAGGGCAGATTGACATGTCCATCTGATTAAGCAGGACTTGGACAATGAGCCAGACAAGGAGATTCCTGGGAAGCGTGATTTGAGCTGGTGCAGTGGGCAGTGGCACGGGAAATTCCACGGATCCCAGTGCCCTATCAGCAGGCTACTGGGGCACCAGTGAGAGAGTCTCACCATTCAAATTGGGGAGAAAAAGAGAGAGAGAGAGAGAGGACAGACTCTGAGGCAGGGAGCCAGGTGATTGGGCTCGGTGGGTCCCACCCTCATGGGGACAAGCAGGGCAGTGATTGGAGGCACTCGGGGTTGAGAGTTTTGCTGCCAGCCAGGACAGTGCAGCCCAGTGGGAGAGGGGCATCTGCCACTATGGACGCAATCCACCCCTACTGAGGAACACACCCAGTGCTGATGCAGCCTGCCATTGCTGAGGCAACATGCCATAACAGAGAGAATCTGCCTACAGGGCAGAGCACACCACAGTAGAACAGAGCCCCACAGCAGAAGGACAAAACCTTGGCAGGCAAATAGTGAATAGACTGACACCTAGCAGGGCAGGACAGTGCAACAGATACTCATAAAGAAAGCCCCAACTCACTGAGACAGAGCATCTGAGGGGAAAATAAAAGGGGGTTTTACAACACAGGTCTCCAACAACGCTGAATGAACAACAGAGCTCACAGCTCAGCACTGGAGCTCCTATAAAGTACAGACCATCTCCTCAAGCAGATTCCTGACCCCTGTATATCCAAAGAGTCACTTCAAAAAATGACCAATCAGACTGTCATTTAGCAGGCATCATTCTGGGACAAAGATAGCAGAAGAAGAAACTGGTAGCATCCCTCACACTTCTGCAGCTGCTACAGGTGTATCCCAGACAATCAGGGCCTGGAGTGGACCTCAGCAGTCATACAGCAGAGGGGCTAGACTGTTAGAAGGAAAACTAAATAACAGAAATACTTCATCATAAACAATCTGGGCATCCACTCAGAGACCCAATTGAAAAATCAGCAACTACTAAGATGACAGGTGGATAAATCCACAAAGATGGGAAGAAACCAGCACAAAAAGGAGGAAAACACCCAAAACCAAAACACCTCACCTTCTACAAAGGACCAAATATCCTCACCAGCAAGGGAACAAAGCTGGATGGAGAATGAGTGTGATGAAATGATGGAATCAGACTTCAGAAGGTGGATAATGAGAAACTTCAGTGAGCTAAAAGAACATGTTCTAAATCAATGCAAAGAAACTAAGAACCTTGAAAAAAGATTTGAAAAAAGATTTGAAATGATAACAAGAATGGACAACTTAGAGAGGAATATGAATGAATTGAAGGAGCTGAAAAACACAACATGAGAACTTCACGAAGCATGCACAAGTTTCAACAGCCGAATTGACCAAGCAGAAGAAAGAATATCAGAAGTCAAGATCAACTCAATGAAATAAAACGAGAAACCAAGATTAGAGAAAAAAGTGCAAAAGGAATGAACAAAATCTCCAAGAAATGTGGGACTATGTGAAGAGACCCAACCTACGTTTGATAGGTGTACCAGAATGTGATGAAGAGAATGAATCCAAGCTGGAAAATACTCTTCAGGATATTATCCAGGAAAATTTCCCCAACCTAGCAAGGCAGGCCAATACTCAACTCCAGGAAATACAGAGAACACCACAAAGATATTCTGCAAGAAGAGCAACCCCAAGGCACATAATCATCAGATTCACCAGGGTTGAAATGAAGGAGAAAATACTAAGGGCAGCCAGAGAGAAAGGTCAGGTCACCCACAAAGGGAAGCCCATCAGACTCACAGCAGATCTCTTGGCAGAGACTCTACAAGCCAGAAGAGAGTGGGGGCCAATATTCAACATCCTTAAAGAAAAGAACTTTCAACCCAGAATTTCATATCCAGCCAAACTGAGCTTCATAAGTGAAGGAAAAATAAAATCCTTCACAAACAAGCAAGTACTCAGAGATTTTGTCACCACTAGGCCTGCTTTACAAGAGCTCCTGAAAGAGGCACTACACATAGAAAGAAACAACCAGTACCAGCCATCCTAAAAGCATACCAAATGCTAAAGAGCATCAACAAAATGAAGAATCTACATGAACCAATGGGCAAAACAGCCAGCTAGCATCAAAATGGCAGTATCAAATTCACACATAACAATATTAACCCTAAATGTAAATGGGCTAAATGCACCAATCAAAAGACACAGACTGGCAAATTGGATTAAAAAACCAAAACCCATCAGTGTGCTGTATCCAGGAAACCCATCTCACACACAAGGATACACAAAGGCTCAAAATAAAGGGATGGAGGAAGATTTACCAAGCAAATGGAGAGCAAAAAAAAGCAGGAGTTGCAATTCTCATCTCTGATAAAATAGACTTTAAAGCAACAAAGATCAAAAGAGACAAAGAAGGTCATTACATAATGGTAAAAGGATCGATACAACAAGAAGAGCTAAGAATCCTAAATATATATGGACCCAATGCAGGAGCACCCAGATATATAAGGCAAGTTCTTAATGACTTACAAAGAGACTTAGACTCCCACACAATAATAGTGGGAGACTTTAACACTCCACTGTCAATATCAGACAGATCAACCAGACAGAAAATTAACAAGGATATCCAGGACTTGAACTCAGACCTGGAACAAGCAAACCTGATAGACATTTACAGAACTCTCCACCCCAAATCCACAGAATATACATTCTTCTCAGCACCACATCACACCTACTCCAAAATTGACCACATAATTGGAAGTAAAGCACTCCTCAGCAAATGCAAAACAACTGAAATCATAACAAACAGTCTCTCAGACCATAGTGCAATCAAGTTAGAACTCAGAATTCAGAAACTAACTCAGAACCGCACAGCTTCATGGAAACTGAACAACTGGCTCTTGAATGTTGATTGGATAAACAATGAAATGAAGGCAGAAATAAAAGTTCTTTGAAACCAACGAGAATGAAGACACAACATACCAGAATCTCTGGGACACATTTAAAGCAGTCTGTAGAGGAAAATATATAGCAATAAGTGCCCACATGAGAAGAGTGGAGAGATCCAAAATTGACACCCTATCATCAAAATTGAAAGAGCTAGAGGAGCAAGATCAAAAAGCTCAAAACCTAGCAGAAGACAAGAAATAACTAAGATCAGAGCAGAACTGAAGGAGATAGAGACACGAAAACCCTTCAAAAATCAATAAATCCAAGAGCTGGTTTTTGAAAAGATCAACAAAATAGACAGACCACTAGCCAGACTGATAAAAAGAAAAGAGAACAACCAAATAGATGCAATAAAAACGATAAAGGAAATCACCACAGATTCCACAGAAATTCAAACCATCATCAGAGAATACTACAAACAACTCTATGCACATAAACTAGTAAACCAGGAAGAAATGGATAAATTCCTGGACACCTGTGTCCTCCCAAGCCTAAACCAGGAGGAAGCCAAAACTATGAATAGACCAATAACAAGGTCTGAAGTTGAGGCAGCAATTAAACCTACCACACAAAAAAGCCCAGGTCCAGATGGGTTCACAGCTGAATTCTACCAGACACACAAAGAGGATCTGGTACCATTCCTTCTGAAACTATTCCAAATAATTCAAAAGAGGAACCCTTCCCAAATCATTTTATGAGACCAACATCATCCTGATACCAAAACCCAGAGACTCAACAAAAAGAAAACTTCAGGCCAATATCCATGATGAACATAGATGCAAAAATCTTCAATAAAATACTGGCAAACCGATTGCAACAGCACATTAAAAACTTATCCATCATGATCAAGTAGGATTCATCCGGGGATGCAAGGCTGGTTCAACATATGCAAGTCTATAAATGTAATTCACCACATAAACAGAACAAAAACAAAAACCACATGATTATCTCAATTGATGCAGAGAAGGCATTTGACAAAATTCAACAGCCCTTTATGCTAAAAACCCTCAATAAACTTGGTATTGATGGAACATATCTCAAAGTAATAAAAGCTATTTATGACAAACCAACAGCCAATATCATACTTAATGGGCAAAAACTGGAAGCATTCCCTTTGAAATCCGGCACTAGACAAGGATGCCCTCTCTCACCACTCCTATTCAACATAGTACTGGAAGTTCTAGCCAGAGCAATCAGGCAAGAAAAAGAAATAAAGGGTATTCAAATAGGAAAGGTGGAAGCCAAATTGTTTCTATTTGCAGATGACATGATAGTATACCTAAAAGACCCCATCGCCTCAGCCCAAAAACTCCTGAAACTGATAAGCAACTTCAGCAAAGTCTCAGGATATAAAATCAATGTTCAAAAATCACAAGCATTCCTATACACCAATAACAGACTTAAAGAGAACCAAATCAAGAATGAACTGCCATTCACAATTGCTACAAAGAGAATAAAATACCTAGGAATACAACTCACAAGGAATGTAAGGAACCTCTTTAAGGAAAACTACAATCCACTGCTCAATGAAATAAGAGAGGACACAAACAGATGGAGAAACATTCCATGTTCATGGTTAGGAAGAAACAATATTTTGAAAAGGGCTATACTGCCCAAAGTAATTTACACAATCAATGCTATCCCCATCAAACTACCATTGAATTTCTTCACAGAACTGAAAAAAACAACCATGAACTCCATATGGAACTAAAAGAGAGCCCGCATAGCCAAGTCAATTCTAAGCAAAAAGAACACAGTGGAGGCATCACACTACCAGACTTCAAACTATACTACAAGGCTACAGTAATCAAAACAGCATGGTACTGGTACCAAAACAGAGATATAGACCAATGGAACAGAACAGAGGCATCGGAGGCAAATCAACATATCTACAACCATTATAATCTTTGATAAACCAGACAAAAACAAGCAATGAAAAGAGGATTCCCTGTTTAATAAATGGTGTTGGGAAAACTGGCTAGCCATGTGCAGAAAGCAGAAACTGGACCCCTTCCTGACACCTTACACTAAAATTAACTCCAGATGGATTAAAGACTTAAACATAAGACCTGACACCATAAAAACCCTAGAAGAAAATCTAGGCAAAACCATTCAGGACATAGGGTAGGCAAGGACTTCATGAACAAAACACCAAAAGCATTGGCAACAAAAGCCAAAATAGACAAATGGGACCTAATCAAACTCCACAGCTTCTGCACGGCAAAAGAAACAGTCACTAGAGTGAATCGGCAACCAGCAGAATGGGAAAAAATCTTTGCAGTTTACACATCTGACAAAGGGCTGATATCCAGAATTTACAAAGAACTCAAACAGATTTACAGGAAAAACAAACAAGCCCATTCAAAATGGGCAAAGGATATGAACAGACACTTTACAAAAGAAGACATACATGAGGCCAACAAACACATGAAAAATGCTCATCATCACTGGTCATTAGAGAGATGCAAATCAAAACCACATTGAGATACCATCTCACGCCAGTTAGAATGGCGATCATTAAAAATCTGGAGACAACAGATGCTGGAGAGGATGTGGAGAAATAGGAACACTTTACACTGTTGGTGGGAGTGTAAATTAGTTCAACCATTGTGGAAGACAGTGTGGTGATTCCTCAAGGACCTAGAAATAGAAATTCCATTTGACCCAGCAATCCCATTACTGGGTATATATCCAAAGGACTATAAATCGTTCTACTATAAGGACACATGCACACGAATGTTCATTGCAGCACTGTTTACAATAGCAAAGACACACACACACACACACACACACACACACACACACACACACACACACACACACACACACACACACACACACACACAGAGAGAGAGAGACACCATCCAACAGTCATAGGCAGCTCCTGAGGCAGTGGGGTTCTGCTCTCTTCCTGGAAGCTCCTAGGGGATAGAGCAGTCCCGCAGCGCACAGGCTGACCTTACCTGCAAATCTCAGTAGGGACAGCTTTCCAGGAGACGCACACCAACTCCGTCTGGTCAGGCCTGCAGCATCTAGGGGATGCTTGGGGATCCATCGCCCTGGGCATCCCTGAAGCTCCGCTGGACGTTTTCTCCTCCTGGTTATGCCAAGCCAGATTCCGGAAATCGCGGGACTGTGGCGACGATTGCCGTGAAGGGGAGGCCGCCGCCCAACGGAGAGGAAATGCCGCAGTGGGCCCTGCTTTCTCAAGAAGCTCAGTCGGTTCCCCAGGACACAGTGGCCTTCACTGTGACGCGAGCCCCGGCTCAGCCCTCACGCTTGTGACCGCCGGCTGCGCATGCGCATTGGCTGTTCCGGATGGTCAGCACCAGTGTCTGCGCTCTTTCACAGCAGCTGCACAGGACAATGCTGGAGGCGGTGCCCGAGGCAGTCCCGGGAAAGGAGGCTGCCTGCCACAACCAGCCCAGAAGACGGACACTTCTGACCTCCGAACCTCTTTGAGCTGGCTTTCCTGATCGGATCAGCTGGAGGAGGAGGGCGATTCAGATCGTGAGGAGGGCACTCGGGACTGCCCTCACCATTGCAACCCGGATGGCCTGGAAGGCTTGGGCCGAGGTCGGGTCCAATCGGGCTGGAGACTCAGTCTGATGAGGTGTGGCGGGGTTGGTGGACCCCAGAAACATGGGTCTGAGACCCTCCAGGAAAGTGTCAGCAGAACATTCCCTGCTCCGTGAGCTCACTGTCCCCCTTGGATATGGGCCACACACCAAGGGGCCCTGCCTTGGTCTCCAAGTCCAGGGACTTCTGCTTGGACTCACCACTGCTGATGGAGAAGGCACTACCGCAGAAAGCCCCTCTGCAAAGCCGCTGAGACCGTGCCCCAAGCCACGGTGGCGGTCACTGTGACTTGAGCTCCGGACACAAGCATTGCAGGATCCTGAGAGTTCAGAAAGAAAGAGCAGCAATCCCAGCGTGAGGAAAAGTTGGTAACACCTGGAACTGGCCTCCCATGGGGAACAGACCAGGTGAAGAGAACATCTCAGAAGCTTTTCGGGGCGATTCCAATCCCGAAACGGATGTCCTGGCATGCCGCTGAGTACCCCAAGAAATCCAAGCAGAAATGCTAACAGAGCTTAGTCACTTTATTGTTTGCATAAAAACATCATTCTTGGTACAAAGTGTTTAGATCAAATCACGTTCATCGCCTGTATGCAGAGAAGTTTGTCAACTTTCCTTGTCAAAAGACAAATCATTCATTCTGTTAAAAATGCAGATTGTTAATCTTATTGACACTTAAACCCAGAGTGTAACCATCTGTTGGAGGTCAATCAGTGGCTGAAACCTTTTTCTGAAGTAGTGTTTCCATTACATCATACTTTAATAAAGGCCCTACACTGCCATTAGGTTTCACTTGTTTTCTGTGATTAGCAAATCATCAGCATGGAACCTTCATCCCGTCAAGATCAAGTTTGAGCAACCAACTTCCTTGACAAGATTTTCATTGTCTCCAGTTCCCTTGCATGTGGCACATTCAGTTCTTCAATCTTCAGCTGAGGGCTTCTTTTGAAACACAAAGCATCTTTGTTTTCTCTCTCTAGGAACTCTTTCCTGCCATACAAGGGCTGAGAAAAGAAAACAACAGAAAACATGAGAAAGATATGAGGGAACAATTTGAAGAAAGAAAACTTCTCAAAGGTAAGGCTGTGCAAAAGTGTTTAACTTATTCCAACCTCATGTTTTTTCCCTCAGGAACAAAGTTTTTCCTCTTCTGGTTCTCTGGGAAAGAAAAATCCAAACAATATCTAATGTTTAATTATGATAAAATAAATGTCCTCTGTTAAACATGATTGCCAAAGTAAGGTGCTTGAAAAATTATCTTTTCCTCATTAATACTGTATTGGACCACTGCATTTTGTGACCATTTATACCACAGAAAGAAAAAGTAACAAATTAAATATACTTTACACATACTTTGTAAATGTCCATCATGAGGATTTACTCAGAGCATGCAAGTTTTCTAAGTTATCACATATGACTTCTATAGCTGAAATGCTAACCCTGGGATCATACTACAAACATTGTTTGCTCACATGTATGCAGGTGCATTTGTGTTTATGGAAAGTAATAATTTTCAGCAACAGAAGAAGAGCAGAAGGAAAAGGTCTCACAGCTCCTAAGCCCTAGTTAAGGTAAACCAATTAAAATGCCACAGGAAAGATCATTTTAAACTAATTCAGGTGCAATTCCTGTCCTGTAGTTCAGAATATATTTACCATTTCAAGGAATGCATACAGATGTTTAAAAATACTGTAGGTACCTGAGTGTTTGCAGCCAATATGTTAGAAATCTCCACAAATCACAGCACAGCCTCTGTATAGATGTTGCAGTTCCCATAGGCAGACCACTGTTCCTTAGAGACTGGAAGAGAAAGCAGGCGCTCCCAAAAATTACTCAGACAGCTGAGATCAAGGAACATTCCCAAGCTAGGTTCAGTACCAAATGATTCTCGACAGAAAGACATGGAAGATAAATATATTAATGTTTTCTTACATGACTGCGATTTCAGTTATTCATGATACCAAGCCCACTGTGATTTCATCCCATGGCTAACTGCATACAATTTAATCTACCCCTAATAACCAAGAGTCAACTAATTGAGTCATTCAAATAAATTTAATTTAGAAACTGTCTATCTGTTTCCATCTATGTTGCCAATGAGTGTTTTAATTATCTTATGAAAGTAATTAGGAAGTAAAACAAAGACTATATGCAGAAGAGGCCTTTAAATGCAGACTCTACATCTACAATTCTTACTTCCAAGAACAAAACTGAGACTTGCTCCTGGAAACAGCAATCATGACCCACAAGCACTGGCATCTCCTGAGTGAGTGCCTACCAGAAATACAGAATCACAGGCTCACTCCAACACAAGAATGACAATCTGTCTTTAACAAGAATCCTCAGTAGGTCAAATGCACATCAGTTGAAGGACACCAGCGTAGTCCCTCAAGGGTCCTGAAAACAGGGCCAGCCCTAGATGTGCTGCAGGACCAAGGGCCCTTGGAAGAGTTTGGTTTTGGGTGTGCTGTGCTCATCTTCTTTCTGGAGGATTGACCCCTCGAGATGGGCAGGTGATTAGGAGTCCTCTGTGGGAGCCAGTCCCCTATGACATGGAGGCTTTAGAAACCAGGAGCAACATAAACAACATGGGGCCCCACAGCCCATAAGCTGGGTCAAGGTCAGAGTTGCACCAGAACATAGGCGGACTACAGAGACACTGCTGGAGTGCACTGGCCACACCCCTTGTCAAGCATACAGCACTAGCACACGCACACAGACATGAACACACACTGAGAAATGCAAATCAAAACCACATTGAGATACCATCTCACCAGTTAGAATGGCGATCATTAAAAATCTGGAGACAACAGATGCTGGAGAGGATGTGGAGAAATAGGAACACTTTACACTGTTGGTGGGAGTGTAAATTAGTTCAACCATTGTGGAAGACAGTGTGGTGATTCCTCAGGGACCTAGAAATAGAAATTCCATTTGACCCAGCAATCCCATTACTGGGTATATATCCAAAGGACTATAAATCGTTCTACAATAAGGACACATGCACACGAATGTTCATTGCAGCACTGTTTACAACAGCAAAGACCTGGAACCAACACAAATGCCCATTGATGATAGACTGCACTGGGATAATGTGGCACATATACACCATGGAATATTATGCAGCAATAAAAAATGATGAGTTTGTGTCCTTTGTAAGGACATGGATGAATCTGGAGAACATCATTCTCAGCAAACTGACACAAGAACAGAAAAAGAAATACACATATTCTCACTCATAGGCGGGTGAGAAAATGAGAACACATGGACACAGGAGGGGTCTACTACACACTGGGGTCTATTGGGGAAATGGGGAGGGACAGGGGGAGGCTGGGAGGATAGCCTGGGAAAAAATGCCAAGTGTGGGTGAAGGGGAGGAAGGCAGCAAAACACACTGCCATTTGTGTACCTATGCAACTATCTTGCACATTTTGCACATATACCCCAAAACTTAAAATGCAATAAAAATTTTAAAAAAAATACAAAAAAAGATACAGATTGTTAATCTTATTGACACTTAAACCCGAAGTGTAATCATCTGTTGGAGGTCAATCCGTGGCTGAAATCTTTTTCTGAAGTAGTGTTTCCATTAAATTATACCTTAATAAAGGCCCTACACTGCCATTAGATTTCACTTGATTTCTGTGATTAGCAAATCATCAGCATGGAACCTTCATCTCGTCAAGACCAAGATTGAGCAAAAAAACTTCCTTGACAAGATTTTCATTGTCTCCAGTTCACTTGCATGTGGTACATTCGGTTCTTCAATCTTCAGCTGATAATTCTTTAAAACAGAGATTGTCTTACTCTGGAACATAGCTCAACAAAAATGAAAAGAAAAATCTAGACAACAGATGCTAGAAGAAATGAGGAAACAATTTGAAGAAACAAAACTTCACAAAATATGGCTGTACAAAAGTGTTTAAATTAATTTATAAGATGGCAGAAACAAATATTTTTTCTCTTTGCATTTCTAAAAGAAAAATCCAAACAAAGAGCCAACTTCCTCTGTTTAAGAGTAATATTAAAAATAATAATTTTCTTTTACATGAATAAAGTAAGCTTGAAAATTATCTTTCAGTATTATCTGTACTGATATTGAAGAAACTGCGTCCTGATAAACATAAACAACAGGAGAAAACAAATTAAATACACTTTGCATATTATTTGAACAATGTCATGATTTACTCAGACATGGAAGTTTCATATGCACTCAAATATGACTTCTATAGCTAAAATTGTAATGGATCACACTAAAACATTGTTCATACTCACATGTATGAATCATTTGTGTGAAAAAATAAAAAGAAATAATTTCTCAGCAACAGTAGAAGAGCAGAAAAATAAGGTCTCACAGCTTTTAAGCCCTAGGTAAGGTTAAACCAATTAAAATGCCACAGGAAAGAGCATTTTAAACTAATTCAGGTACAATCCCTTTCTTGTAGTTCAGAATATATTTACCGTTTTAAGGAATGCATCCAGATGTTCAAAAATTCTCTAGAAACCTGAGTGTTTCCAGCCAATATGTTAGAAATCTCCACAAATCACAGTGCAGCCTCTGTATAGATGTTGCAGTTCCCATAGCAGACCACTGTTCCTTAAAGACTGGAAGAGAAAGCAGGCACTGCTCCCAAAAATTACTCAGACAGCTGAGATCAAGGAACATTCACAAACTAGGTTTGGTGCCAAACAATTCTCAACAGAAAGACATGGAACGACAAATAAATTAATGTTTTCTTACATGACTGTGATTTCAGTTATTCATGATACCAAGCCCACTGTGATTTTATTCCATGGCTAAGTGCATAAAATGTGATCTACTTCTAATAACCAGGAGGCAACTAATTGAGTCATTCAAATAAATTTAATATAGAAACTATCTATCTGTTTCAATCTATATTGCCAACGACCATTTAAATTATCTTATGAATACATGGAAGTAAAGAAAGTCTATGAAGAAGCCTTTAAATGTAGACCTAATGGAATTTACAATTGACCCCTCCAGATGGGCAGGTGATTAGGAGTCCCCTGGGGGAAAGCCAATCCCCCATGACACTGAGGATTTAGAAACCGGGAGCAACATAAAGAACGCGGGAACCCACTGCCCGGAAGCTGGGCCAAAGACAGAGGTGCACCAGAACGTAGGCAGCCTACAGAGAAACCGTGCTGGCATGCAGTGGCCAAAGTCCTTGTCAAGCAAACAGCGCTAGCACATGCACACATACATGAACACACACTGAGAAATACAAACAGACACACATGCACACACACAAATACACACAGAGACTAAGCCACGCTGAGAAATCCAACAGTCACAGGAGCTTCAGTTACTGTGGAGTTCTGTCTTCAGGAAAGCCACTCATGGATAGGGTACCCCTGCAGCACACAGGCTGACCTCACCTGCAAATCCCAGTAGGGACATCTTTAGTAGATGCAACCCTACACCCTCTGGGCAGGCTTGAATCAACTAGGTAATCCTTGGTGATTCATCACCCTGGGCATCCTTTATGATCCCCTGGACGTTTTCTCAACCTGGTTCTGCCAAGCCAGAATTTCTCTTAGTTACTGTGAATTGAAGCTGAGAGTTCATAGAACAGGAGAAGGTGGCAAGAAGTCAGGTAAGGGACCAGGAATTAAGCATAGGGTGATAAGAATTGCTACAGCAGAATAACTTAGGAAAAAAAATGTTTATGAGCACAGAATTTCTCAATAGATTTTTGACCATAGTCTCCTGAGTCGCTGGGACTACAGACATGTGTCATCTTGCCTGGCCTCATCTCATGTCTATACACACATTTTAGTGGATAAGAATAAAAGTAGAGGTAATGAAATAGCCCATATTTGTTATTCAAATAAACAAGTTGCTAAATTTATTTTTTTAAAGAAAGGGTTTCACCATGTTGGTCAGGCTGGTCTTGAACTCCCAACCTCAGGTGATCTGCCCGCCTTGGCCTCCAAAGTGGTTAGATTACAGGCGTGAGCCACCATGCCTGGCCAACAAGATGATAAATTCTAAAGAATTTCTCTTAGTTACTGTGAATTGAAGCTGAGAGTGCATAGAACAGGAGAAGGTGGCAAGAAGTCAGGTAAGGGACCAGGAATTAAGCATAGGGTGATAAGAAGTGCTACAGCAGAATAACTTAGGAAAAAATGTTTATGAGCACAGAATTTCTCATTTTGTGTTGATCAGCATGACCATTAAATTTTTATGCCAATTGGTCTTTTTAATTGTATTTGTATGGAATTCAATAAAACAATAAGAGAAATCTCAATTTCAGCTTTTGACTACTAACTTTTCATAGAAACACAGCAGAACCCAAAATAATAAAAGTACAGACACACTGAAAGTGTGCTTTTAAAATCTTTATTTCATACAATTTTATATTGGCATTCCTGGAAACTGAGAAATTTCTACTTAGATGTGAAACAGTTTGTTTTTACAATGAGGAATTAAATTATTTTGGTTGTTTAGAAAGAATTAGATGCAAATTATGCTCTACTTTTGTCTTCTCTTCTGAAACATTTCAGAACATGATTTCTTCAAGCCATTTCAAAGACCTGTCTTTAAGAATCTGGACTAGATTTCAGATAGACTCAAAAGTGTCTTTGACTACCTCACCTTCATTTAGCAGCATCTAATATAACTCAAGTACTAAACATAACATAAAATAAAGTACTGTGATCTTATTATCCAATTTTACTGTTACTCACCAATTTTTCATACAGCCTTGTATGTGCTGATTTTAGGAGGTTTATTAATTTTGGTGGTAAAGGTGCTCTCCAGTGACCCATTTCTTTCCCCACCCATAGGAGTGAGGGAAAGAAAAGAATGGACAATATAAAGTAAAAAGCCTCTGAGCAGCAGATATGTCCTCTTTTCAGTAGCTATTTTTTTTTTAGACGGAGTCTTGCTCTATCGCCAGGCTGGAGTGCAGTGGTGCAATCTCGGCTCACTGCAACCTCTGCCTCCTGGGTTCAAGCGATTCTTCTGCCTCAGCCTCCTGAGTAGCTGTGGCCACAGGTGCATGCCACCACACCCAGACAAATTTTGTATTTTTAGTAGAGATGGGTTTCACCATGTTGGCCAGGATAATCTTGATCTCTCTCTCTTTTTTTTTTTTTTTGAGACGGAGTTTCGCTCTTGTTACTCAGGCTGGAGTGCAATGGCGGATCTCGGCTCACCGCAACCTCCGCCTCCTGGGTTCAGGCAATTCTCCTGCCTCAGCCTCCTGAGTAGCTGGGATTACAGGCACGTGCCACCATGTCCAGCTAATTTTTTGTATTTTTAGTAGAGATGGAGTTTCACCATGTTGACCAGGATAGTCTTAATCTCTTGACCTCATGATCCACTCACCTTGGCCTCCCAAAGTGCTGGGATTACAGATGTGAGCCACCACGTTTGGCCAATCTTTTGACCTCATGATCCGTCTGCCTCAGCCTCAAAGTGCTGGATTACAGGCATGAGCCACCGCGCCCAGCCTCAGTAGCTATTTTAAGCCCTCCTTTTCAATGTGTTTAATGGAAAAGATATAGAAAGTTTAGAAAAGTAATTTGTTATACTCAGAATACTCAAAGCTAGCATTTATTATGATTTTGGCATTCATTCTTTCTTAGTGTTAATCTGCATGTGAATATAACATTACATTTTTCAAAGAAGAGATTGCTGTATATGTGCTGCTTCTGAACTTTTACCTAACACAGTGAAATAATGATGTAAGTTCCTGAAACGGTGCTTGAAACCGAGAGTACTCCAGGATGTCTTTTCATGCCTGTGCACCTATGCTCTGTTCTACCTCATGCCTTCTAATAGAATCTTGGTATACCATGGACTGATTGGAGCATTACTTACGTACGTGTCATTTATGATTGGACATCTTTCATAGTAGCATCATACACAGTTCCATTTTGTTTGAGGCTGGGACACAGATTAAAAAATATACTTTGATAACTGATGCATTGTACCTCCCTATAAAATTCAGATGGGTATGTTTTTGTCTTAGGACATAAATCAATGGAATGAGTCATTTTGCAGTTAAGGAAGTTTGGTATTAAATGTTCCTTTGCCAAACCAAAGTTAACCACTGTCTTTTCACTGAACATTAGAATTTCTCATTAAAGTTTTTGTGGTTCTTAGCAGCTCTTCTGCAGTTCTTTGCAGTTCTGAGTAGCTGCCATTTTAAGAGATATGATGTCTTAGATGACCAATCAGGAAACAACATTAGAAGATGGGAAATGTTTAACTAGTTTTACATATGCTGAAACATATTTAATGAGCATATGTGTTTCAGATGCAGGGCAAATGTGATACACAA